>CABHPH010142690.1:15076-41292 GCA_902168325.1 Peromyscus nudipes
TCCCTTCCCTTCCCTTCCCTTCCCTTCCCTTCCCTTCCCTTCCCTTCCCTATTTTATATGCGCCTACCTGTGTACTTGTGCATCACATGTGTGCATATGCCCACAGAGGCCAGGAGAAGGTACCAGATCCCCCCCAGAGTTGGAGTTACTGGTGTTTTTGAGCCTTCTTGTCTTTTGGATGCTTCTAGAAAAGACTGGCTTGTAAGTCAGCAAAGGAGTGAGAAAGCATGGGCTAGGAGCCAAGACATGCCTCAAAGTGTACTTTACCCATTTTGTAAATGTCATTCAATCTAGTCAAGTTGACAACCACAACGAACCATCATTCGCAGTAAAACCCAGTGCTGGAGGCATGCTGTGACAACCAGTAAGGCCAAGTGTCCTGATGGTGGGGACAACAGAAGTGTGGAATAACTGATTATTCAGTGAAGGCAAACTGGTTGCTCTTTCCATGACTCCAGTGGCTGAGCCCCCAGGGAGTAATGCCACACTGTGAGTTTGCTGCTGGCATCCATTGTGGGCAGAGGGAACACAACTCAATCACCCATGGTGGGCTTGATTCCACACCAAGACGCTAAAAAAATCTTCTGTCCATGCTTCAAGAGAACTTTACTCTTGAGCCCATTGAGTAAGGACTGAGGTTTGGGGAAATAAGACCACTTCATTTTCTCCAGAGGAAAGTCATTCTAACCACGTTAGGAAGCCCCTTTTCTGTCAAGAGCATTCACAAAGGACATGGGTCTTCACATTCAGTGCTCATCCAGGCAGCCCTAGCGATTGTACGCCTCTTCTTCTCAGACCACATTGCCACCACTTTGGCATGTTATTTACAAATCTCTAACTATCCTTGAAGATCACCCTCAGCCCCTTGACCTGTCAATGTCAGAATGTGACTTTGTTTAAGTGAAGTGTGTAAACTATGTGACCACAACAATACATGAGGAAATTAGCTTACAGGAAAGAGAGACTTCGGCCTATGGTACCAGAGGTTTCAGTCCATGGCCAGTTGGCTATGTTGTTTTGGGGTTTGTGGAGGAGCATCATGGCCGAGCAAAGCTTACCACCTCACAGTGATAAAATGACAGAGAGGGAGAGAAAGAGGAAGGGACCAAGGTCCCAACCGTTCTACCTCACACCACAGTTTCCCACAGGGGCTTCCAATGAATAAGACACACCAGGACACAGAAGAGAGAGTAGCAGATGGAAGAGGCCATAAACTAGAATGATATGTCTAGAGGTCCAGGAAACAGGACTAGCTGGCTAGGAGGCACAAGAAGGTATCCCTCCCATGGCCTCTGAGAGTGTGATTCTTCTGGGTGGAGGGAGCTAGCTTCCAGAATTGTGAGAGAACTTTCTGTGGTTTAAAGGCATCCTGTTTGCCTAGCATGCAGAAGGCCCCAGGTTCAAGCCCCTGTACCACACATACATAAAAATAGCTATATATAGACTCTGTGGGGCATATAAATTTTATTCCATCAATGAAAAAATATTAGAATTATCATTTAATTAGGTTCATGATAAGCTACTATCATTTTCCAAGACCCATCTTCCTTCTGAATGGATTGAGAAGGGAGTTAAGAAGGAGTGTGTGTCAATCACATCTTTACATTTTCAGGTGTTTGCTGTGGCATGGATCTCTTTGTGCCCTCTGGAAATGTGATACTACCTCCAGCTTAGTATTTCAGGAGGCAGAGGTGGATATGGTGGCTTCTCCTCAACTTTCTCCACTATAATAGCCTTCACTCTATGGGTCCAGAAGGAATATAGGAATTTGCCAGTTGTTTAATACATATAAATACACATATTCCAATTCCTAAATTGGGGAAATAGCTACACAGTCCTTCTGGGCTTTGATGACCCAATTGTTCCATTGTAAGGAAGTCTTGGCCTAAAATTCTGTTGATTTTCTGGTCATCATGAGCTCTGCACAGCGTATAGCTTGGAGATTGAAGGTCACTTTAGAGTTGCTGCGTTCCGGATATTTCCCATTCCGAGTCCACAGTCAGCTGGTAATGGGCTTTTGGAAGATGAGAGTGAATTTACGCTATAACCTTTTGATTGTGCAGCAGGGGTCTTCATGAAGGAGACCTGGTTTCTCCTTCTTTCACGGGCATCTAAGATTGCGAGCTGGCGTTGGTGACGGGAAGGGCATTAGAGTCATTGTCCATGGCTCTCGTTTGTGATGAGTAAGATCAGGCCTACCTAGGTTTTGAGTCTGTGAGGACTAAGGAGGACTTTACAAGCTGCTGTCCAACAACTGACCATTGCTAATGGTCAGGCATCGTGTCTAAAGGGACTAAGTGCTACCATTTAGCTCTACCAGGGGTCCCATCACCCTACTGGGTTCAAGGAGCCCAGTTTGATGGAAACAATTCCCATTACCTTTTTTTTTCTTTTTTAGTTTACATACAATAGTCATTTTAAAAATTCAAGATGCCAAGGAGCCTTGCTAAGAAATGTATTTCTACCAACCTTGGTGAAGATACTAATTTTTGAACCCTGCCAGAGGGTGTGATGCTTTGCTTTGCACACTCCCCCCAGATGCCAGCATCTGGGCATCAAGAAATAAGACTCCAACCAGTGTAGGGTAGAGCTGTGGATTTGGGCTTGGGATTGGCCCTCCTGTGTCTTCCCACACCCAGGTCTTTGTGAACTTTGTCCTGATTCTGGTGCCCATTACTTAGTTTTCTTGTGTCCACAACAAACCTGGCAGGAACAACCTAAGAGAGAAGGGATTACTCTGGTTCCTGGTTTTGGACTCTTCTGTCCATGGTTGCTTGCTGCACTGGATAGTTTTATGTCAACTTGACACAAGCTAGAGTCAACTGAGAGGAGGGAACCTCAATTGAGAAACGCCTTCGTAAGATTCTGCTGTAGGACATTTTCTTAATTAGTGATTGGTGGGGGAGGGCCCAGCCCATTGTGGGTGGTGCTATCCCTGGGCTGGTGGTCCTGGGTTCTTAAGAAAGCAGACTGAGCAAGTCATGATGAGCAAGCCAGCAAGCAACACCATGGCTTCTGCATTAGCTCCTGCCTCACCTCCAGGTTCCAGCCTTACCTGAGTTTCTTCTCTGACTTCCTTCAATGATGGAGTATAACGCGGAAGTGTAAGCCAAACACACCCTTTCCTCCCCAGCTTGCTTTTTCAGTCATGGTGTTTCATCACAGCAATAGAAACTAACTAGGACGCTGTCCCTACCCCCACTCACTACGCTTGCACAGACCATGGTAATGGCTCCTCCAACCCACGGGATGATGCTATTTTTCAGGGTGTGTCTTCCATCTTCAGTCAATCCTTTCCAGAAATTTCCTCACAGATATACCTGAAGCATGTTTTATTAATCTCCTATGTGATTCGAAATTAGTCAAGCTGACTATAGAGATGAACTATCAGACCACACAAAAGTCTCTGATATTTGTTTAAACTTAGACTTTAAACATTTTAATTATCATTATTATTATTATTATTATTATTATTATTATTATTAGTGTGTGTGTGTGTGTGTGTGTGTGTGTGTGTGTGTGTGTGTGTGTGTGTGTAAGTATATTGGGCCTGCAGCGCACATGTGGAGGTCAGAGAACAACTCTGTGGAATTGGTTCTCTCCTTCCAGCTTCGTGTTATGGGGATCAAATTCAGGCTACCAGGTTGGCAAGGCAATCCTTTCCCTGATTAGCCACCTCGCTGGCCCATCTGTTAAAACTCCACAAAGGGAAGGCTGAAAACTTAACTGGGTGACCGTGTGCTTGCCCAGCATACGTGAAGCTCTGTGTTCAATCTTCACTACTGCAAATATGTAAATAAAGTAACGAATTAACAAAGTGACTTCGCCTGTATTGTCTCGTTAGGTCCTCACAGAAATTGAAGTGCTAGGATTAGATTTGTGCGAGTTCTGGCCCCAAGAGGCAAAGGCACATGACTTGATATGGGGCTCAGGATCATGGTTTTGTTTTCTTTCTTTCGGAGAATCTCATTAAGACTAAGAGCCATTCTGCTGTTATGGATTATGCATTTGGTAGCCTGATCTAGAATGTGCAGAACCAGCAGCTACGCACATAGCTTATTCCTTCGGCTGCTTGGAAACCAATCACATCACAAATCCTGAAGGCCACCACCGTGGTGGGGGGATTATCTGGATGCCCATACTGGAGGGAGCTTTCTCTACTTCTAGGTTTTTGAGGTGGGAAGGTGCGGGATGGGAGCCTAATTCTCTCTGTCTCCTGTGAAAAGTGACACAACACAATGGCAGGAGGTAATAATGCCAACACTGACCGTGGCATTGGTGGTGCTATGACCGTAGGTTCAGCTCAGGGAATAACTTCCTCCTCTGCAGGAAATGGAAGAGCTAGTTCCTTTTTTTTCCCCCAACACACTTGCTCTTGGGCTTCAACTGTGGGCTTTGGGGCAGCAGTGAAGTGGCCAAGCCTGCCAGACTTCCTACCATCATCCTTTACGAGTTCCATTCTTTTGCATGACCGACATGTCAGGCAACTATACCATCTCCTGAATCAAAGAACATGATCCCCAAATTTTGGCTGCATGCATCAAAGACCCAGAGAAAGGGATGATGATGTTGTCACCCTAAGGAAATAGTGAGCAGACAGATGTGTTCAGCCTGATTTAAGCATTACATGATCTAATCATGCATTAACATGGAACTCTGCAAGCAAACACTTCTTATGCATCAGCTAAAAAACATAGGCCTTCCTCCAGAAAGCCAGTCACCTGCCTAAGAAGAGCTCGTGGATCTGGGTACTTATTATCCCTAATAAAGGAGACTATGTGCCGAAGGCTTAGTTCTCAGGGTGGAGCGATTGTGAGGAAGTGGGAACTTTGAGAAGGGGCCTAAAAGGGAAGTTCGATGCCATTGGGAACACCCACACAGAGGGGACAAGGGGCTTTTCTCTCTTTTCCCTCTCCCTCTGTCATTTCCTCCATCCTTTCTCTTTCTCTTGAGTCCCAGCGGTAAGGTGAACAGCAGACTCAGCGGCCTTCTGCCTGCTGTAGTTTGCTGCCTCTCCACGGGCCCTAGAGCAGCAGCGGCAGCGGCGGACCACGAAAACCTTCGAAACCCTTTCCTCTTTGCGCTGGCTAGTCTTGTGTCTACTTGAGACAAGGGAGAGTCCCTGGAGGGGGGTGGGTCTCTACTGAGAAAATGTCTCAATAAGATAGGGCTGTGGGCAAGCTTGTATAGCATTTTCTTAATTAGTGATTGATGGGGGAGGGCCCAGCCCGTGGTGGGTGGGATCACCCCTGGGCTGGTGGTCCTGAGTTCTATAAGAAAACTGGCTGAGCAAGCCATGGTGAGCAAGCCACTAAGCAACACTCCTTTCTGACCTTTGTATCAGCTCCTGCCTCCAGGTTCCTGCCTTGTTCGAGTTCCTGTCCTAACTCTCTGATGATGAACAGTGATATGAAAGTGTAAGCCCAACAGACCCTTTCCTCCCCAACTTGTTTTTCGTCATGGTGTTTCGTAGCAGCAATAGACACCCTAAGACAGTCTTTCAAAGTTAATTATCGATGATATTTTGTTATAGTAACACTAAGCTGACTTAACATGGTGGAGCTTTGGCCTGCCTCTTGCCACCTGCAGAATACAGTGGGGGATGAGCGTCCTTCAGACTCACAGCTGCTCAGGCTGTTCTGGTACTTTTCCCTCTCTGGTGTTTCAGTCCCCCCATGCAGGAACTTCAGAATAATGAAAAATAGTCCTATGAAGGAAGGCATCCACATAAAATGTAACATTACAACAAAACAGAGTTAAAAATCTGAGCTCATGTAAGCAAACCCACATGCTGGAGGCTTCAGATAGACCCTGCCAGCAGTTGCAATCACACAAATGGTGAATTTTTTTTTTCTTTTTTGGAGTCATGTACTATACTATAAAAATAACTTCAATGTGGAGAAGATTGAACCTTGTTTGTGGAAGTTCCTAACTGGTTCAGTATGTAACAGCAAAGCCTGCTTTCCAATTCCTCTTTCCTTCTTCCTATGTCATTGGGATTTACCTTAACACGACACAAATAAGTCGGTTTGACTTCTGAGGTTGGGCTAGCATCTGTTGCCGACTCCGGCAGGTGCCGGGTCTGGCTGGGGGTCTCTGGGCCTCTGGTATCCGCTCACTGCAGCTTTGGAACAGCTCTTCCAGAAAGAGCCAACCGCTGCCAGCCCACTGGTAGTGGTTTCTGCCTGTCTGACTTTATTGTCAAAGGACACATGTTCTCTTCTTGGCAAGTTAACTCACTGTGTGCCAGGTGGCAAGGAAGAGCAGCTGTGGCCTCTGTTTCCAGGGTCGAGGGTCTAAGCGATGAATCTGACCTGGTACAAGAGGATAAAGCCAAGCTATAGGCTTGAAAATACTGGAAGGAGTCAGGGGACAGACATGCCTTGGGGCCTGGAGAGGGCAAGAGAGGAGAAGAGCGGAATGTTAAAGGGTGGGATGGTTTGCAAAGGCCAACTTGGGGAGAGGAAAGCTGGAGCTTGGCAGGGTATGATGGAGAGGGAGCGAAGTGCAGGATGCTGGCTGACTCTAAAGTCTAACAGAAGGGCAGTGTGGGTGTTGGCAGCCACTTCTGACTTGCTTAATGGGGGAGCCTGAGGGTGACTCCTGGGATGGAGGTGGCAAAGAAGGCCAGGAATGTAGAATGAGTTTCTAAGCCGCGGCCATGGTACAGCCTGCTGCTGCGGCCGGCACAGGGCTGCAGCCACATCTGCCTCTCTTGTTTTCCGTGCATTTATCAAGGAATTATTTATTTACTCTCCTTGCTTGGCTGGCTTGGCTTGACGTTCTAGTTGTCAGGGCTAGAAGGTGCAGTTCAAGGTCCTTTGTGAGGAGGTGGGCCTATGGTAAGCCCTAGGATTTGGCCGTCCAGTTGTTGGAGAAATGGTAGTACAGATGTGTGTGTGTGTGTGTGTGTGTGTGTGTGTGTGTGTAGTATTTGGGGTAGGGGTTGTCCTAAGCAGACATGCCCACTAGCCTTCTGCTTGTGGAAGTCAGGGATAAAGAAAGCATTGACAAGCTTGTTAGCCAGCTCACGGCCCCATGGCAGGGCATGAAGGAAGGCTTCCAAATTCTCAGGCAGTGGTCACTCTGGCAGGATTAGCTCCAAACTGGCAGGTTGGCTTCCCTTCTTTGGAGAGAGGCTCACTCCTCATCCCTTCCCCTGGCCACAGAGGAACCTCATGAGAAATTAGATCTGCTGCAGATGAGCACAGGAAAGCTTGCACAGAGGTGAGGGGACCATGGATGCTCGGCTTAGTAAAGACGTGAGGCTGTGGTCTCCCCAAGGTTCTTTGCACTGTAGACTCATCTCCTTCTCTCCCATTCTTCATCCCCCCCATGAGTCAATCCTCAGCATGGCTCGGTGAAAATCTCCTTTGCCCTTCCCAGAATGCAGAGTGGTGGTATAAAGGGAGGGTGCCGGGACACACAGACTGGAGCTCTCACTCTGGCTTGGCCACCTACGTATTGACTTTATTCTTCCTCAGCCTCAGTGTCCCTTTCTGGTAAGAATGTGAGGCATGCAGATTGTCTGGTGGTGTCGTTAAGGGATTTGTGCTCACTTGGGGCTGTGTGGTCTCCATGTGGGTTTGCCCATTGTTAGTCCAGCTTGGGTGTCTCCATGAGGCAGGACCTGAGTCAAGTGTGTCCTGCAGCCATCTTGGACCAGTGAGCTATGTCCTCCGTAGGCTCTGGCATTTGAACATTTACTCTTCAGCTGATGGCACTCTTTTGGGAGGTTTGGGTGGCTGAGCCTTGATGGAGGAGTCCACTGGTGGGTGGGCTGTGAGATTGAAAGCATTCCACCACTTCCAGTTCCTCCTTTCTACTTTGTGCAGAAGGTCGGGGATGTGATCTCTTCTGTTCCTGCCGCCACGCCTGCTGCTTGCTGCCATGCCTCCCTGCCATGATGAACTCCGGGAACTCTAAGTCCAAATAAACTTTTCCTTGGAGAAGTTGCTTCTGGTCATGGTGCTTTATCACAGCAATGGACAAGGAACTGCAGGTGCTGCTTACTATCTTAGGGTGCCAGAGTCAATGTGACTGCTGAGGCGGACAGAGAAGGGGTTCCTTATTAGCACCTGGCTTTGGGAAGGGTTGATGATGGCTGTCAGTACTGGGTTGCTGTTTTGAAGATGCACAGCCTGTGACGAGAAGAAGACAGAATGACAAAGCCTCTCCCACCCACAGACAGCGATGACACTTTCCCTTCCATTTCATTCTCGACCCTCTCAGTCATCCTAAATGTTTACTTAACAATGCTCGGGGACCTTTTAAGCTTCCTGAGTTGAACATTTGCTAAACACTCTGTCACTTCCACTCCTCCTGAGGCTTTCCAATGCTTGCTGCAGGATTACCCACGCTTACGCACTGTCTGGAAACTCTTAATAGAATGAGTAAGCGCTCTGTTCCTCAATGATGGGCTCCCCGCAAGTGTGTGGGCAGCCCATGAGGTCAGGGTACTCTTTGGGTCAGAGAAAATAAAGAGGGCTGTGATGTTGGGAAGCCATTTGGCATTCATGAGCTTCTGAGACTGGTGGCCAAAATGGATGATGATGCCTGTCAGAATCCGGGACAGCAGAACAAAAGGTTCATCCTTTGGCTTGGGACGAAGTCTTGCCCAGGGTTTCTTCATCATGAGGTGGGAGCAAGATGCCAGGGAGTGCTTCAGCCTTGTTGTTGGCACAAGGCTTCATAATGGAAAGGAACATGGCTGGCTGTTTCCCAGGCCACAGGCTGAATTTCCATCTGAACGCGAAGCCCAACTCATCCTCGGGTGGTCACAGATGGGGGTCTACCAAAGACGGGTGTCTAGAAGTTGGATGGCACTCACACATGTGTTGTGAAGGTTATGTACTGGACACTTTGGATGAATGACTGTCACTTTATAGTCTCTGCGAATGGTACACTGGAGTTTACAGTGATGCAAATTAACTACAGACCCTGAAATGAGTCGAGCAGCTCCTTTTAGAGAACTGGAGAAGGCTGAGGCCAGGGTCAGCCAAGTCAAGGCAAGAGCTCTTGGGTCGGAACCTCAGTGTACAGCAGTGCCCACCCCATTGCATCCCACCCAGATGGCAAGTGCCACCTGGAAAGCTGCCCAACCCTTGACTCCTAAGTCTCGACTCCATTGGCTCATATGAAGTCTATCCTGGAAAATTCACAGGGTATACTGACCGTCCCCCTTCAGAGCCTATGGAATTGTGAGTGTTGTAAAACTGAATTACGGGCTGCTGCAGAATTTTTAGTTCTTTTAAGGACAGCCAACATCAAGAATTGGAGAGCGAGCAATGTCAGCTAGCATTCTCTTGGAAGAGGTGATCTTCCTGGACTAATTGCGGGATTGGAGCAGATGAGTGTGGAGGCGGAGGCCGAAGAGTTCCTCCATGGAGCCGTGGAGATAAGGGGTTGCGAGCATGTGACCTCGGCCTGGATTGGGGAATGTGTGGGGCTTTCAAAGCATGCAAGTCAGAATTGTTCTCATGCCTGGTGGCGGAAGGCACACTTCATAGGATTTGATCCAGGGGGACCGGTGGAATACATTTTGTTGGAAAGCCACGAAAGGCTTCATTGCAAGGCAACACCGTGGAAGGAAGTTTTCCAGAGGCCTACCCTCTCCACTTTCTCCACGGAAGCCCCTCTCAGCTTTGGAAACCTGATCTGCAAGTTAGTGATCTTGGGCTTTACCAAGTTCTTCCTTCTCTGGACCACATAGCCCATGGGGACAAGGAGCGACTGTCTTTACCAGAAGCACAACTAAGTCTCCACCAATAAATGAAAAAGGCCAGTGCCGCCTTCTACCCCCTCATTGCCAATGGGTAGCGTTTCTGAGTGTTTGAAATATCCCGCCATTTCCTGTTTGGCCAAGGTTGGTTTCTTCTGGCTGCTGTGGGTTGGGGTGCCAGGTAGGAAGAATCTCTATCATTTCTAGAAGGGCTTGAGTAATCAGGCTTCTGATAAACTCTTCCCTTGCCAGATGACATTCAGACCCGCCAATCCCTGAGCTCACCCCAAGATCAGGCCACAAAATCCCACCAATCCCAGGCCAACCTGGAAAGCGCTTCTGCCGATGCGGCCACACACCCCTCCTCACCCCCACAAGAAACTCTATATAAAGAACAAGCAGGTGGTGCAGGAGTCAGCTACAGGGAGTGTGCTGCTTCTGACCCAAGACCTCAGCTAGCTCTAAGTGCAGGACCTCCACACTAGGCAGCTTTGCTCAAGGCCCCTCCTCCCTAGTGTCAGTCTTTGGAAAGCTTGCTTCTCCCTGGGCCAGGCTGGGGCTCCCCTGGGGACAGACTGAACTCTGTTCAACTCTTCTTCTCATCCCAAGAGGAAAGTGATGATAGACAAGAGGGCCTGGCCCGTCTCGCTTCTACCAGCATGTCAAAGAATGGGCCATCTGTTCCTGATTATGGATCCTGCAGCTGAGCAGTGGATTGACAGGGCTGACTTCCTGAGCTGACAGGGGAACCCCATCAACCCATACCTCTCCGGCAAACCACCATTTCCCATGAGCTGGATTAAGTTCATCAGCTCCCACTGAGCTTGCTTGGTGGTTCTCACCTGGTAGAACCTGGTCTTGCCAGGAAGAGCAGAATTTAGCCATTTTATCTATTCCAGTGGTTTTCAGATAAGCCTTGGGAGAACTCTAAAACTGGTGAGTCCATGGTCAAAAATAACTAGTATTAATCATTGTTTCCTGTAACTTATGCATTAAGCAATTCCAGCAATGCCAAATGTCCTTTCATTGCAGAGTTCCAGGCTAGAGGAGTGGCCTTCCAGGACTAGTGGGGGCCTGTGGCCTTCTTGTATGTGAAAGGTGCTAGGAAAGAGAGTCTTGGGTTAGGAGACCTCTGACCTTTATATGCCTTGGAGAATGGAATTTTAATTCTCCTTTTATAACTTTCAGCCAGATCACGAGGCAGTCAGTAATTCTTTCCACTTGAGAGGACTGAGTCTTTTGTATCTAAGCCATACACTTTCCAGTTTAGAATGAAAATGATTCTTGAATTTCTTTGTGCTTTACCACTGAGATTTATACCTGAATGATGAGACCAAGGAGGCCAGTTGATATAGTCAAGGCTCATGAAGACCAAACAGACTTATTAGGATTGTCTGAGATCCCATCCAGACTTCTGGCCAGTTCAATTGCTTTCTGCATGTTTCTAGAAAAGTTGGCACGTCCAGCTCTACCTTCCGTCAGAACCAGCTCTGCCCATGCACATGCCTGTAAGTGCCTTCTTAGGCAGCCCTGAGGCCTGCATTCCTGTACTTGGCCATTCAGAGCTGGTTAGCACTCTTAGAGCAGCGTTCTCATTATTGGGAGCAAAGTGTTTTAAGGGACCTCAAGTCAATCTACTGATCATCCAGCCATCCAGGATTTGTTACAGAGGTTTGTATGGGACATAAGAACGATAGCAAATTACTTAAATTCCAGGAGACTCTCCAGAACGGAAGGAATTCAGCATAAAGGAGTGCAAGTCCCCCAGTGGAGGGCCTCCAAGGAGAAGGCAGTAGAGTTACAGAGCTTGCACAATAGCCAAGTTCAGAAACATTGACCTTTTAGAAAACGATAAACACTTGTGTCCTTGGGGAAGTGGATGGAAAGCTGACAGACTTCGGGTTCCAAGAAATGAAAGCCATGCTCCAGATGACCTCTGCATCTATAGCAGAAAATCAAAGGCGTGGGCAAGAAGAAGACTGAAGGCTGCCGCACTGGGGTGAGCTGTTCCTTGGGGGTCTGGTTAGTTTTGTTTCCTTCTTCCCCAAAATTTTATTTTATTCTAGCTGTAGCGTGTGCGCACATGCGCCATGGTGCATTTGTCAGAGGAAAACTTTTGGGAACTGATTGTCTCCTCCCACCGTGGGAGCAAGGTATCCAACTGAGGCCATCAGGCTTACAGTGCAAGTACTTTTGCACACCGAGCCACCTCACGGCCCGTGGTCTCTCTATGGTAGGCCTATGTGTCCTGTGCAGAGTCTGAGGATACGCCCTGTGGTAAGCCATTGCAGTTAGCCTGGTCAGTCTGGCGCAGGGCCAGGACTGCTTTAGCTTGAGTGCCCCGAATGGTCTCACCTTGCTTCTGGGCTCTCCTCAGCAAACACCTTCCCACTGTCACACCTCAGTGATCTTGAGGCTGGGAATACTCTGCATTTCTACTTGGGAACTGCGTAGCAGAGTTTGGTCTCCATCCAGGCCACAATCAAATACCCCTGCCCCTGACATTTCTATTATCTCCCAATATTCTCTACAAAAAAAATGCTTATTCTGTCCCTCTGATTAACCTCTCATAGCGGCCTGGAACAAAGGAACAGGCTGAGTCCACAGACATTAGTGAGAAGTGACTTCATGGGTTCCAGGTGCCATGTCCAACTGGGGGACTAGTTTCCTCTGAGAACTCTACAGGAAGCTCATAGGCAGCAGGCCCTGCTCATGTGCTTTAGCAGCCCCCCAACTCCCTAGCAGAGCACCTGGCATCCAGTCAGTGCTTAATAGGGGTGAATGCATGCAAGCTGTGACACAAGCATACCTACTTTTCCTTGCACTGATGAAAACTGGGTCAGAGAGTGACCAGAGGAGAGGACCGGAATCATTTGCTTGCAGTCACGCATCTAGGATAGAATCGACTATTCTTCCAGTCACAAGCCCCATTACTCCTCTTTCCTTCAGGCCTCCTGCATGAAGGGTAGGCTTGGAGCATTGGCTGTAGGAAGAATTAACCTCCCAGTGAGTGGCTCTAGAGTACCTAGGCTTAGCTGCTTCTGCACAGGAAAGCTAATACTGTCCAAGGAACCCAGAACCTCTTCCTAGAATATGGCCTGAAGGAGTATATCGGGCAGGAAGCTGGAGCTGCCTGGGCCTGTAGGATCTGATGTCAAGTCAGCTGAGAAAGAAGCTGCCTACCATTCCGGGATCTTAGGCCACAGGAGAGGGTAAGGAGGAAACATACTGGAAGGTAAGTATCTTCAGGGTACAGAAAAGGGATTGTGCACCGAGCATGTTCCCACAAATACCCATGCAGAAGCACTGGCGCATCACTCAGCTGCAGAACTGCCGGAGTCAGCAGTCTGCCTGTGTGAGCTCTACCAAGCAGTCCTGAGGGAGGAAATGTGTTGACTAATAGAGACATGTTCTGGCAGATGGGCTGGCATGCCTGGCCTAGGCTGGGCTTCCTAATCACCAGATGCAGGTTCACATCACAGGTTCACACCTCAGCTGGCTCCACCCCTGTCACAAAGGGACATAGATTCCTCTTTGGTGGGCACTCTGGGACTCTTTTGACTCATTTGCAAGGTGAGGCTGGTCATTCACCATGTAAGTAACTAAAGGACGACCCAGTTTTTGTGCCTTCTACTGAATTGGCTGGAGAGAAGGTAACTCATGCAGCAGAGTGACAGACACTGATCTTTGGGACAAGCCGTCAATCCTTGATTGGAAAGAAAAATGCCACGGACTTGGAGTCAAGACACCTTTCACGTGATCTCTGAGCCCTTCTTTGCTATTGCCACAGGGTTACAGGGTGGGTCCAATAAGATTGTGTCCATACACATAGCTTGGCAAGCTGAAACATGTCAGAGCATAAAGATCATAAATGTGAGATTCTAAGTGCTTCTACCTAAGGGCTGGAGGAGAGCGTTGTGAGGGCTTAGTGTATCAGTGCCTGGAGTAATGCCAAATTCGGTGCTGTCTTGTGCTACATTGTACTACGCTTTTCCTGTCAACAGTTTTCCCAAATGATCCCTCCTTCCCCCAGTCTAGCATATCATTCCTGGCACCTTCTTCTTCATACCTATTCCTAACTCTGTGCCAACCTAGATTACAGACAATTCCTGGCATATGACTTCAAATAAGACACTGAGTTCTTCTGAGACCCAGAGGATATGACTGAAGCCCTCTGTGCGTTGGGACTCAAGCTAGGTAAGAAAGTGCTAACAACTAGATGTATTAGTTACTCTTCTCTTGCTATGACAAAGTATCTGACCAAAGTGACTTAATAGAGTGCAGATTTTTATTTCTTTACAGCTTGAGGATACAGACAGTCATGACGGGACGGGTGTGGCAGCTGGAACATCAGGTCATGTTGCATCCACTGTCAGGAAGCAGATTTATGTTGACATGCCATTAACTTCCTTCTTTTTATTTGATCTGGGATCCAAGTTCATGGGGTACTGTTGTCCACATTCAGGGTGAGTCTTCCCATGCCAGTTAAACCTCTGGACGTACCCAGAGGTGTGTGTCCTAGGTGATCCTACCTCCAGTCAAGTTGATGATAAAGATTAACCATCACACTGTACAAGCATCACTCTTCATCATGCTCTGGACAATGACTAATCTTCAAAACAAGCCTGGTATTGGCAAGGTGGCCCCTTCTTTGAGTCATACTTTAGACTGCTTTCTCTATCTGTCTCCTAAAGGTTGGAACATCTCTCCAAAGCTCAAGTGTTTGCTCTCCAGCCCTGTGCTACTAGGAGGGGGTGAGAAGTTCAAGAAGTGAGGCCCACTAGGTTGTCATTAGGTCACTGGGAGTCAGTCTCCAGCACATACACATATTTCAGATGTTCAGTGGTCGCACATGGCCAGCTGCTCCTGCATGGAAGAGCACAGAGACAGAGTGTGTGCATCGTTGCATTAAATTCTTTTAGACAGCCCTCAATGGGTCTGTCTCAAGCATTTTCTCTATTTGAATGTGGAAGGGAATGTGAAAGTTATTTTTGAAGTGCAGAGGAAACACAACTTGATAGTTAGTCCTTGGTATTCAGATCTGCTCTTTCAACAAGAAGATAGCTGTGCAGTCAGATTATTGTCTTGAAAATAAATTTTCGTATCTCAGCAACTGAGCCTGAATGGCCTATCTCAAAGATATCTACCACACCCTAGGAGAAAGATTTGTTTGGATGGCGTCAGAGTGAAAGAAGTTGTGAGGTAGAGGAAGCAAAACCCAAGCAGACCCTTTCTAACCTTCAGAATGGAGGCAGCAAGGAAGAAAGGAGGGGGCTGGGAGGTGGCCAGCTTGTTGAGTTGTCCTTTCCAGGCCACAGCTAGTGTATTAGTGTAGCTGGTTGTTTTACTCTTTTGAGGGGCCCACCACCCAGCTCCTAAATAAGTGCACACAGAGACTTATTATTACTTATAAATGCCTGGCCTTAGCTTGCCTTGTTTCTTGCCAGCTTTTCTTAAATCATCCTGTCTACCTTTTGGCTCTGGACTTTTACCTTTCTCTATTTCTGTGTATCTTTACTTTCCTTCTTATTCCATGTTCGGCTGTGTGGCTTGGTGGCTGGCCCCTCCTTTTCTCAATCCTTGATCTCTCCCCCTACCCAGACTTCTCCTCCTATTTATTCTCTTTCCTGCCAGCACCACCTATTTCTCTCTCTCCTGCCTTGCTATTGGCTGTTCAGCTCTTTATTAGACCTATCAGGTGGTTTAGGCAGGCAAGTAACACAGCTTCACAGAGTTAAACAAATGCAACAGAAAAGAATGCAATGCATCTTTGCATCACCGAACAAATGTTCCATTGCAAAAACGATTGTAACACAGCTTAAAATAATATTCCATAACGGATTAGTTACTTTTGTGGTATCATGACAAGATGAATGATAGAAGTAACTTTTAAAAAGATTTGTTTTGACTCATGGTCTTAGAGGGCTCAGTCCATTGTTCTTGGGACAGAACATCATGACAACAATAACTACAGAAGGGGGACAGCCATTCATGACTTAGCTGACCAGACAGCAAGAACTGGAGATGGAGGACAGCTGTTCATGACTTAGCTGACCAGACAGCAAGACCTGGAGATGGAGGACAGCTGTTCACTACATGGCTGACCAGACGGCAGAGAAAAGAATTGCAGAAAGAGACAGGGTAAGATAAACCACCCCAGACATCCCTCCAGGGCCCTACTTCCTCCAAATACTTCCTACCTATAACCGCCTCTCAAGAGTGCCATTCATTGAGTAGGTCAGAGTTCTTATACTCTTAATTGTCCCTGGAAACACTTTCACAGACATGCTCAGAGGTATCCTCACTGATCCCCTCAATG
Source organism: Peromyscus nudipes (assembly GCA_902168325.1). Classification (NCBI taxonomy): domain Eukaryota; kingdom Metazoa; phylum Chordata; class Mammalia; order Rodentia; family Cricetidae; genus Peromyscus; species Peromyscus nudipes. The sequence continues at coordinate 31,117 of CABHPH010142690.1, forward strand.
GTTCAGTCAGATTGTCAATAAAAGCAACTGGAAGGTGAGCACCACATTAAACAAGTTTGTCACTACCTATCATGCTAGGGACAGCCATGTCTGTGTGTGACGCACACTGTCCCTGGAAGGTCTCAGGGATTTCCTTTTGTCATTATGTGAGTAGATCCTGAGCTGGTGGCTGGAGGCTTACTGTTACATTCATCTTAGCAGGTGGAGGTGACCAGTCAGTGTGGGTGTTGAACTTCCTGGTCAACAACAAGCCAGTGGGTTGGCAAGGATGCAGTGTTTCTAAGAGCAGCCAAAGTGCAGTCAACATAGACAGTCAGGACCATCCTGGGAAGAGAGCCACACTTCAGCCATTTCTCTGATGCATAGAGATTATATCCAATTGGGAAAAGACAGAAAATATCAAACCCAAGGCACCTAGGTTTCATCAGCCCAGGACCAGCAAGCAATTTTCCTCCTATAAACCATAAATCATTTAGTGGAAAAATTAGAAGAGGGAAGTCTAAACAACTGAGATTTTCACCCAAATGATTCAGTGTATTCCTTTAAAAAGTTGTTTACATGATTGGACGAGAGTAAGTTTAGACAGAGTGGCATTAATATTACTATTCAGAGGATAGGGACTCAAGAGAGAAAAGATCAGCATAGTTACAGATAACTTGAAACACTTCATTTTCCATGTCCATCTAAGGCAGTGGTTCTCAACCTTCCTAATGCTGTGACCGTTTATACAGTTCCCCATGTTATGGTGACCCCCAACCATAAAATTATTGCATTGCTACTTTATAGCTGTAATTTTGCTACTGTTATCATCATAATGCAAATATCTGATATTAAGGACATCTGATACGTAACCCCTGTGAAAGTGTCATTTGTCGTCACTCATAGGTTGAGAACCACTGATGCAGGGGTTGACGGATGTTGAATGTGCAGACTAGATGTATAAGCAAAGACTGAGAATTGTGGCTGATCAAGAGCCAGGGGCAAAGGAAGATCACACCAAGAGGGACAAGAACAATTTGAGATCCAGGAGGAGAGAGCCGGCCGGCCAGGTAACTGGTGGTAACAGGTAATGACCCTGTTCTGGGGAAGAGAAAAAGGTGCCAGTTGCAGAGCCTCCTCCTAGGTGAGTCCTAGGGTTGTTTGTACCATGCTGTATCAGGGCACTCTGTGGCGAGTGACGGAAAATCCAGTTCAGACAAGCAGAATGGAGAATTGACTTTTTCAGGTAACTCAAAGTCCGGGAGCTTTTTGTTCCGTCTCTAGCTGGCTTAATCCAGAGCTCAACTGATGTCATCAAGACTCTTGTCTGAATAATTCTCTCAGCTCTGCTGTTCTCTTTCTAGGCTTCATTTCTGCCTAATTCCATGACGACAGCATGGCTGCCCACACAGTCCCATTGCTTTTCATTGGTCCTGACTGTTTCTAGCAACTACCCTTTATCCGACTACAATGCCCGGGACAATTCAGTGCTCTCATTGGCCAGGCTTGGTTCACATATCTACCTGGAGTCAAAGAAGTGTTTGGATTACCTGCAGTGCACGGAATAATGGAAGAGATAGATCTTCACTCAAAAAGGTTAGGGAGTAAGCTTTATTTGGTTATTGATATACAGGGCAGTGGGTTTAATTGTGCTTTAACTATGTTCTTATTAAGGAGTTTAGCTGCTGGGTCCCCTGTATTCTTTGTAAGTAGACCCCTAGTGCGCCAAGGTGACTCGCTCTGGCGTGAGGTTTAATTCTGATGCAGAGAATGGGTTGATGGCTATGCTGTGTCTCAAAGGCATGCCTTCAGCGCTTGCTTTCTTGATTCCGTGGGAAGTGGTGTGGCTAAAGGGGGGGGTCATTAATATCTAACCTGTTTTATTCTGGATGCAGTTCTAAGGCTCAGACCATTGGTATCCCTCGGAATTTGCCCCCGGGTCACAGAAAACTCAAGATTATTGCTAATGAGGTTGTGCCTTTTTGTGTAAAATTTCAAGGTGAAATATTTGTAGAGATTTACAGTGGCTGGCATTGGCTTCGATTTCTCCTTCTTTTCATTTACCACCACTGATTTAGGCCCCGGAGAGGACGTAGGAACAAAGGAACCCTAAAATTGGGGTAGGGAGACATGATTGTGGAGACTTTCAGGGCAACTTAGAGTTCTGGCCAGAGAACATCAGGTGACAGGGGGCGCAGACTGGGTCAAATATCGTCTCCCCCAAGTTCATATCCTTTGGCACCTTTGACGGTCGCCTCACTTGGAAATAGAAATCTGTAGTCACATCAGTTAAGATGAGGACATACTGTACCAAGGATAGTCTTGAAAACCAATGGTTAGTGCTCTTTTAATAAAAAGAAGGTGCTGGCAGTCTCAGGACTGGGGAGGCTGAGGCAGGAGGATTGCTTGAATCTGAGTCCAGGGTGGGCTATGTAACGAGTTTCAGGTCAGCCTGGACTGGAGAGTTGAGACCCTGTCTCAATAGTAAGAGGAAGGGAAAGAGAGAGATGGGGAGAAAAGGGGGGCACATAGAGGATCTGGGGTGAGGCATCTGTAAATCCAGGATTTTCAGAAGCTACCAGAAGCTGGAAGGGCAAGAGACCCGTCTCCCCCGGAACTTCCAAAGAGAGCAGAGCCCTGCTGACCGTTTGATGTTAGACTTGCTACCTCCAGACCTGAGAGAACAGACTTAGGCTGCTTGCTACTGTTGTTTCAAATTTACTTTTATTTCATGTTTGAGAATGCCATACAGTGTTATTTCCCACCTCCTAACTCCTCCTAGATCCTCCCCGCCTCCATACCCACCCACAAACCCACCCAACTTTATGTTCTTCCTCTCTCTTAAGGAAGAAGAAAAGAAAACAGCCACTAAGAATATGGAATCCGATTTGTGTTAGCCAATTGCTCTAGAGCATGAGGCCTGCCCTGCAGGGTGGTTGGTTGGTAACCAACTGTTACCCCATTGAAGGAAACTCCAGCACCTGCTATTTGTGATTAGCTTCTTGTCTAGGGGTGGGACCTTGTGTCTGCTTCCCCCTCTTCATGCCGAGATCATGTTTTCTCTTGTATGTGGACGTTAGCCTTTAAGCTTTAGACATGTATGCTTCATTTAGAATACCCACAGAGGTCAGGTATCTAGTAAGGGACAGGGGTGAGGAGGGGATCGTAAGACAGGGGAGGTTAGGTAGGGACAACTAATACTAAAGGCCTTTTGAAAAGCCATATGAAAAGCTACTGTAGAAGATATATATATATATACACATATATATGTGTGTATATGTATGTATGTATATATATATATGGAATTTATATATATGTGAAATTTTAAGGAAGTCACCGTATAATGAGAAAGACAATGCCTTACTAGATATCATGTGCCACCAAATATAATCCCTACTACTGGGAATGGACTGTATCTTTTTGAGTTGCTGGCCAAAGGGATCCCATAGACCTCCCCACCCACAAACACTGCAGGCTCTTGGTTACTGTCTGCAGCCTGACAGTAAGACACGGTTGCCGAAGACACCATAAACTTACGGCAGAGAACATGGGGAAATCTAGCTGGTACTCAGCTGGTAGCTTCACTCCCCTACCCCGGCTAGCATTTCTAGTGCTAGAAGGTGCAATACATGCTGCCAGAGGAGGAAAGTAATCAACAGTCTCATGCAGCTATGAAACCCGAGAATTGTGATAACAAACTATCTATAAGCTGCCCGCTGGTGCAATAGTGTCACTAATATTAGAGGAGTCAAAAACCACTTTTCAGGCCGGGCGGTGGTGGCACACGCCTTAATCCCAGCACTCAGGAGGCAGAGGCAGGCGGATCTCTGTGAGTTCGAGGCCAGCCTGGTCTACAGAGTGAGATCCAGGACAGGCACAAAGCTACACAGAGAAACCCTGTCTTGAAAAAAAAAAATGTTACAAATGTCTGAAAAGTCTAAGGGTGGAAATTCTGGACTGGCACAGGTGACCGGACATCAAGAACTATACTTTAGGAGTGTGTTCATTTACCCAGTTCAGAGGCTGGGTCACTACCTACACCATGGATGAAGGTCAAGCTGGTACTTAACAGAAGAAATTTAAGCCAAAGAAGTAGCCTGCAGATTAAATTAATATTGGGAAATCTTTTACTCTGGGGGAATGTTAAAACTATGTAAGAACAAAGTTTGAAAATTAGCCCCAGGCGACCAAACATGGTAAATACCTACACTTCTGCGAAGTGCTTTGTACTTCCCTGACTGAAAACCAGCTGCCACCGCAGTGACCTTGGCATTACTTCAAACTCTTTGAGCCCAAGTGCTTGCTTGTTTGTTTGTTTGTTTGAAATCTAAATATTTTTGAGTCAAGGGGTCATTGTGAAAAGCAAGTGACAGGTCATAGGAAATAACCCTGTAAATCCTACAGAGCCATGCAATCAGTAATGGTCGTAATACAGGCGTCTCTGGGCTTCTCCAATATACATAGTTTTTCAAATGTATCTCTACATGTGCATGCACGTGAGCTGGTTCTCTCCTTCCACTCTTTGGGTTTTAGGGAATCAAACTCCTGTCATCAGACTGGGCAGTGTGCACCTTTACCTGTTGAGTTATCTCTCAAGCCCACCCCAGGTCTTGGGAGGGGCTCATCGACACCCAGCTTTCTGCTGGCGATGTTCTCAGTTCTCCACCTGCCCCAGGCTCTTCTCATGCATCCAGCTTGTGACCAGGCCTTGCCCTGCTCTGTGTGAAATAGTGGCTTTCCGACATGCCTTGCCCAGGCTGGCTCAGTTTTACAAGCATTTGGCCCTATTTCGAATGTAAATGCAGAGGCAGAGTGGCTCTGTACCTTGTTTGTGCACAGTGATACCACCGAATGTCTAGCACCACCCAGAAGTTACACACAAAGATAAATACTAACTCATGAAAGTAAGAAGGTACCACCCATAAAACTTAGCAGATTAGACTGAGAACTCACACGTACATGGATGTATAAAAACCATGTCAGAAAAAGGTCCAAAAACTTATTGACTATAATAGACAACAAAAGGGGTGACACCCTCGCCTGGATCCCATAGTAGGAAAGACCCCTAACAGTCTGATGATAACAGCCTTACTAGCATGTCATCTGACCATCTGGTGCATGTGTGGGTCAAAGGACCCACAGCAGAGAACTGTACAGCTCCTTAGCAAGGTTTTCATTGTTTGACAATTTCTTCTTGAACTGCTGACTGCCTGCCTGACCTTCTTCTGATCCATAATTGACTGAGTCAGAAGTGATGGGATAATAAAATGATGGAATGGAGAGGGGGTGGGTAGGCAGGTTCAGACAGGGTGAGGGTAGGGTAGGAACCCCTTTGACTATATAGAAGGAAGTGACAATGTTCAGGAGCCCTAGTGAACAGAGGCACTGCAGTGGTCGGGTGGAGGTGAGGGTCTGAAGGCTATACAGCAAGGCCTTAAAGAGGTTGAGTCAGCAAGGATATGTCTATTGTTCCCCAAGGACCCAAGGCTGAATTCCCAGAATAACCAGCTGTCCACTAGCAAACTCTCTTTGCCTCCTCTAGGGCTTGGGCTGTCAATAAATGGGTGATCTCTTTACTTACTCTCCCTAGGCTAGCTCATTTCCCAGATGGCTGTAGCTCCAGGTACAGTCTAGCAGTTCCAATGAATGCTGAAGATGTAGCTCAAAGCCAGCCAAGAAGAAGCTGGTACAGCTTCAAGCCACCCCATCTCTATCTTTCTGCCCAAGGCCCCATTCCTTTTACAAATGCCAAGATACAGGGAAAAGAAACAAATAAATTTGCTTTCCCCCGAAGAACAAGACTAATAGGCAAGACCCATAGTTCCTGGGCATTATAGGACAAGACACCATCTGAGATGTCAAAGAGGGCAAAGACAAACCAAAGGCCCAGGTGTGTTCTCAACAGCACTAGGCAATAGTTAACTGATAACAGCTAGTAGCTGATGTAGCTGGTAGCTGATGTAGTGAGAACTCAGTCACGATTTGTGGTTGTTGTTTATTGGATGGAGGTCTGCTTTTGTGTAAGGTCTAGGAACACATCTTTCTCAACCCCCCACTTTCTGTTATTGCCAATGCTTCTTGTATACAATTCACACACCGGGATACAAATGCAGATCAGATTCCCATTTAAATGCCTAATGCATAGCAAAGACATCTTCAAATGTGTCTAGAGATTATTGATGAACAACTTGTTTTCATAGATCATCATGGCCTGACTACCTATTTGTGCATATAATATCTCGGTCTCTGTACTTTCTAAGTTAAACAGAATATTTTCCATTTTAGAATGGCTAGTTTCCCTAAGGGATTGCTAGGACTTGTCAAAAGCAAAGTCTGAATATTTTATTGCTACTTCCCAAACATTCTCAGCTTTCTCAGCTGTTTAGAGTGCTTAATATTCTGATGATGTTGGAAGAGAATAATCTCCTGCCTAATGCAATAAAGAATAAACACACATGTGCCATGGTGTTGAACTTCCCACCCTCCATAATGGTGAAACAGCACATGCCTGTATCTTTAAATTACCCACCCTTAGATAGTTTACTGTATTAGCTCATGTAGCCCAAACACCTGCCCTTGTGAAGGTGGGGTTTGAATTTATAGTATGAATGGTGAACAGGAAATTATAGCCATAAAATTCACCTGAACTCATTCTTGCCCTATGTTAGGGCACTTGAAAAAAAAATTAATTAACACTCTCCTAACAAACTATGCAAGGAGACAAGTCAGTCGAGCAAAAGAAACAATACAGGATAGAATTATTCTAAGGATTTGGTACACTCTAAGTATTGATTACAGAAAATATTCAAAGAAATACAAGGCGAAACTGAAAAGACTCTGCAGAATATTGCAGGCAAGGGGAAGATGGGGGGCAGAGATTCGGGAGTGGTGGGTAAGGGACAAATCAGAACTAGTTCTCTGGAAGATTCATCTGAGCATGAACGGAACCGCACCACTGGACTGCAAACTTCACACTAACAAGGTGATCGGCACTATAGGAGACGTAAATGAGAGGATCCTCCTTAGAGGAAGCCTCAGTTTGGGAAGAGAATCATGTGATCAGGTAAATAAATGAATGCCATAAAATGTGATGGGTACAATAAAGGAGGTCCAGTGCTGGCCCAGGCTGGAAAAGCCATTGAGTGTTCAGAGCTTGGTGAGTTGTTCTGTGGGAAGTTTTGGACAGTAAGAGTGTTGAGAGACATGAGTTGATGGAGGTCTGGTTTATGAAGCTCTAGAGGGAAGTTTGAGAGTCACTCAGAGACATCTATTGGCGCCATTGCATATTTTGAGTTATCTGTGGTTCTGGTCAGCTGGGGCTGAAGAATCAGCTGTGATTAATAAGAAAGCAGCACTGTTGAGGTGAAGTCTTCTGGGAAGTGTTTCCTCAGGGTCAGCACACAGAAGCTGTGTTCCAGAGGCGTCCAAGACTATACCTCCTACTGGCGGCAGAGCGTGGTGGTCTAAGTCACCCAGAGAGCAACTGAGACTTGACACTGTTAGGACCGTTAGGCTAGACTGGAGTACTTGAAGAGAGCTTGAGAGGTTATTGGTAAAAGTGCAACCCAGTCACAGCAGGGGCCCTCAGAGATGCCCATTCTATGGGATGACCACCAAGAACAGCAGCAGCCATGGAATGGAGCCTCCCAGAGCTTAGAAGACAAGCTATGTGTGCTGCAGAGGGCAGAGCTAGAGAAATGACACAGGCCCTTTGGCACAGTGAGTGAATCCCAGCCATGAGACATTGAATTATTTACACAGTTGGAGTGGTTTTGCTTTGATCTAATTGTGACTGTGCCCTGGTTCTTCCCTCATGAAGTTAGGAAGTATTTAACTTATTTTTGATTTTACAAGAGCCCAGAGATGAGAGACTGAATTTTAAAAGAGATTTTATGTTTTAAAAGAGACTGGATTTTAAGAGATTGAATTTTAAAGTGTTTGAATTTATAAAGACTGTGGGACTTTTTAAGTTTGTAAAAATGTTTTATATTGTGGTATTGATGTTAATGTGTGATCTTGGGGATGAACAAGAAAGGAAAGGTTATGGCTTAACAGTGATATGTTTGTGTGTCAAGTTGACAAGGGGTCAATTGTGCTGAATTGTTTTATGTTAATGTGCCAGGAGCTAAAGTCATTTGAGAACAGGGAACCTCAATTAAGAAAATGCTTCTATAAGATTGGACTGTAGGCAAGCCTGTAGAGCATTTTCTTAATTAGAGATTGATAGGGAAGGGCCCAGCCCATTGTGGGTGGAGACAACCTGGGCAGGTGGTCCCGGGTTCTATAAGAAAGCAGACTGAGGGGGCTGGAGAGATGGCTCAGAGGTTAAGAGCACAGAGTGCTCTTCCAGAGGTCCTGAGTTCAATTCCCAGCAACCACATGGTGGCTCACAAACCATCTGTAATGAGATCTGGCGCCCTCTTCTGTATGCATAATGAATAAATAAATCTTTAAAAAAATAAAATAAAATAAAAAATTAAAAAAAAAAAGAAAGAAAGCCGGCTGAGCAAGCCATGGGGAGGAAGCCTCTGCATCAGCTCCTGCCTCCAGGATCCTGCCCTGTTTGAGTTCCTGTCCTGACTTCCTCCAATGAAGAACAATATAGTGGAAGTGTGAGCCAAACAAACCCTCTCCTCCTCAACTTGCTTTGGTCATGGTGTTTGTCACAGCAATAGACACCCTAAGACATTGTACTTTGTATTTTGTAGCTGGAGTTTTCCTGTGTCCACCCAGCTCCTGCAGCTGCTCAGACCCAAGTAAACACACAGAGACTTACATTACTTATGAACTGTATGGCCGTGGCAGGCTTCTTGATATCTAGTTCTTATATCTTAAATTAACCCATTTCTATTAATTTATACCTTGCCACATGGCCCGTGGCTTACCGGTATCTTTACATCTTGCTTCCTCTGTCTCTGACTGGCGACTCCTGACTCAGCCTTCCTGTTCCCAGAATTCTCCTCTCTGCTTATCCCACCTATACTATACTTCCTGCCTGGCTACTGGCCAATCAGTGTTTTATTTATCAACCAAATCAGAGCAACACATTCACAGCATACTGAGCGATATCCACAGCAGTATTTTGTTAAATTATCTCTTTGCTTCTTTTCTCCCCTAAAGTCTCTTGGCTGTGTTTAGTTCTTCAGTTTGTTTGTGGCTCACAAACAAAAAAGTCTTGCAGGCATGAGTCTGAAACTAGACTTTTGGTTTTGCAGATCAAAGTGGTCTGGGTGAACTTTTTTTTTTAGAGGACTAGGGAGATAATCGCCATTTTAAAAAATTATGCTTTTTTGTCAGTCATGTTTGGTTCTATCCTAGGACTGTCCAACCTCTGGGTCCTGGTACTCCAGGCAGTGATAGGCACGAGCTCAGTCTTGTGGCATGGGTCTCAGGCTGGACCTGTCATCGGTTGGTCACTCCCACAATCTCTGTGCCATCTTTACCCCAGCACATCTTGTAGGCTGGGCAAATTATAGGTCAAAGGTTATGCAGTTGGGTTGTGTCCCAATCCCTCCACTGGAAGTCTTGCCTGGTTACAGGAGATGGCCAGTTCAGGCTATGTATCCCCTATTCATTCTGCTATACTCATAGATTGTCATCAGAGAGGCTTCATCCAGTAACTGATGGAAACAGATGCAGAGACCCACAGCTAGACATTAGACAGAGCTTTGGAAATCCTGGGGAAAGAGAGAGAGGATGGATTGTAGGAGCCAGAGAGGTCAAGAACGTCACAAGAAAACCTACAGAATCAACTAACCTGGGCTCATAGGGACTCACAGAGACTGAACCAACAACAAGAGAGCTTGCTTGGGTCTGACCTAGGCCCTCTGCATATATGTGACAGTTGTGTAGCTTGGTCTTCTTGCAGGACTCCTAACAGTAAGAGCAGGGGCTGTCTCTGACTCTTTTGACAGCTTTTGGGACCATATTCCTCATACTAGATTGCCTTGTCTAGTCTTAGTATGAGGAGAGGTGCTTAGTCTTGCTGCAGCTTGGTATGCCATGTTTGGTGGATACTCATGGGACACCTGCCCTTTTCTGAATATAAATAAAGGAGGAGTGGAGGGGAGTAGGCAGAGGGGAGGTGAGGGGAAGGGACTGGGAGGAGAGGAGAGAGGAGAAACTGTAGTCAGAATGTAAATAATAATAGCAATGGTAATAGTAATAATAAATGAATAAATGAATAAATGAATAAAT
>CABHPH010142691.1:0-11016 GCA_902168325.1 Peromyscus nudipes
CTGGAAAACACAGATATTTACATTACAGTTCATGACAGTAGCAAAATTACAGTTATGAAGTAACAATGAAAATTTTATGGTTGGGGGTCACCACACACGAGGAACTGTATTAAAGGGTCGCAGCATTAGGAAGGTTGAGAACCGCTGCTCTAGATTCTGCACTCTAGCCCTCTAAAGACATCTTCTCACAAACCAACGCTCCATCACCCATCCTTTCAGGATGTGCAGGAGAAGGCGTGTTTAAAATATTATGACGGAGCCTTCCTATTTCTGCAAAAAGTGCTTATGTTGGGATTTGACTTTGATAACTATGAGACACCTGTCAGTCATCTCTTGGCATGTCAAAAGAAATCAAGAAAGAGAAGCAAGTCCTAGAAGTATTTAAAGGCAGTATCTACCATCACCAGCACTACAGCCATTGCCCTTGTTGACCTTTGACTTTTCAGCAGTGGGTTATCGTACCCGACCTCTGGAAAGGCCTGCCAGTTCCGTGAGTTTGACTTTGCAGGCCTTCATGGCTCTACCCGTTCTGAGAATGACTTTTGAAAGTGAAGGTATTCAAGACTACTTGTCTCCAGAACAGTCATGCTTAGTTTTGCTGCTGTTGTTTGTTTTTGTCGTTGTTTGCTTCTCAGAACCTTTTTGCAGTCTCCGGGCTACCTCCCAGAGGGAAAGTACTGCATAGATCCAACTGTACATAGTTTCGTTAAGCATGTGTCTCAGGGCTGTACTGGAAGAATCCAGAAGGGAAGCTGCTCTTATAATTTCTGTTCAATACTCAGCAAAGAAGAAACTAAGTGAGTCTGGCCCCCACCCCGATTTAGCCCTGGCCCATCAGTAATGTCTCTTTATAATAAAGGAAGAGACGAAATTAGCTGAAAATGTTTGGAACTAACAAAGGACTCTGTTGCTTGCCCATTCATCATGCAATGTGTGTTTGCCCCTGAGAACCAAGCACAGCGTCACTGAGAGCTGTTTCCAGGTGGACTCCTCTGGTTTCTGGACAACTTGGAGTTACACATATGATTCTATGTGTCTTGTGGAATTCAGGCAGGAAAGTTCAATGTTCTTATCCTCTATATAACTTTCAGAACTCTACACCCCATGATTGCAACATAGGCAGTCCTCTACAGCACTTTTCCCCTTTGAGAAGGGAATTTAACACCTCAAGTTTTAAAATATCTCAAAGAAAACAATAGTGTTCTTTGTACCTCTAGAGCAGCAGCTCTTAACATGTGGGTCATGACCCCTTTGGAGGTTCCATATGAGATATCCTGCATATCAGGTATTTATACTACGATTCTTAACAGGAGCAAAATTACAGTTGTGAAGTGGTAACAAAATCATTTAATGGCTGGGGGTCACCACAGCATGAGGAACTGTATTAAAGGACCGCAGCATTAGGAAGGTGGAGAACCACTGCTCTAGAATACCTTGGAAGAACAATTACCTCAGCTTCTCACTTCTCTAATCAGGGAACAGAGGAAGAGCTTGGGTCAAGGCCAAACATGACTCGCTGTTTGGAGGAAACACAGAGATGGTTCAGGATAAACTCTGTAAGCAATTCAGAGCCCTCTGCAAGAAATCATTGTACCAGCAAGCACAAACATTACCTAGATTATCATTTGTGGTTAGCTGGATTCGTGCCAGCAGGGTGATTATTAAAAATAAGTAGGGCAAGCCAAGCAGAGACGCCCGAATGATGTGAGAAATATCAAGAAGAACTTCTCCATTTTCATATCCGTTTTCCTTTCCTCTCATGTTGTGGTAACGTAGTTGATCCATCTTATTCGTTCCTATCAACATTCTCCATGACTGATGGTTTTGCTCCTGTGATCTCTTCCTGTTCTCAAGTTTTAGGATCTTAACTGTGTTCATGGGTTTCTATGTGTACCCTGGGAAAGGGCATCTTGGTTACTGACAGTGCTCCTGAGCCTTAGTGTCGTACCATATCTGTCAGTAACCTTTGTTTTTTTTCTTTTGCAATGTTGGGGATCCAATCTGGAGCTGCTGACATGTTAGCCAAGTGCTCTACTTTTGAACTGCATCCCCTGACCCTGTAAACTGTGCTTGTTATAACCTCCATGATGAGTCTATCTATGACTATACAAATTACATCCCTGTAAAACTGTGAGGGCAGGCCAAGCATTATAGAAGGCTATATTTTAGCCTATTCTTCAGAGTCAAGAACTGATGGGGCTTTGGGAAGTAATTAAAAAGTGAAGCTCAGCCTTTAAACTTTCTATGAGCTGCTGTTTCTTGGCATGCTTCTGATAGAATCAACTAATCTGTTCTCCCACTGGGACTGGCAGAGGTAGATGTTCTATTTGTTTATTTGTCTTTTCAAAAATAAAGCTCCCTCTAAATTAATTCATAAAGGAAAAAGGAAAAAAAATCACCAGACAGTAAAAGTTGATCAAAAGGGGAAAAAAAAGTATACTGGAAACAAAGCCCCAAATTTATGTCCTACACTGGAAGTATTCAAATCCATGATTGCTTTGAGCTTCTGTTTAAAACAACTGTGCAAACTGTGAGAGCCTGAGACAAACCTGTGCTTTCAAGGAGGAAGATCCAAGGGTAATCAAGGAATACAGTTGAAGAAGGTAAGAGCCTACAGAATATCTAGCTGGGCATGGTGGTATACATCTTTCTTTAATTACAGTGCTTGGGAGGCAAAGACAGATGGATAGATCAAAGTGGGAAATATCTCCAATAAAGATTCCTAACAGTGTCCACTTTCAAAATAATTTCCATCCCAGATTTGTCTTTAAAAAGTACAACTGACACCGGATGGCAAGGGCCCATGGCCTTTAATCCCAGCACTCGGGAGGTAGAGCCAGGAGGATCTCTGTGAGTTTGAGGCTAGCCTGGTCTACAGAGTGAGATCCAGGACAGGCACCAAAACTACACAGAGAAACCCTGTCTCGAAAAAACAAAAAAAAAAGTACAACTGACTCAAAAAGCAAACAAATGAACACACAAAGTACAACTGATTTGAAACTATTCACTGACTGTGGATACCTTCCTTGTGTTGTCTCACTGAAGGAACTTGCCTTTAACCAAGACCTCAAGACCTCAAAATTAATGGAGGTAAATGCTCCAACAAGCATGCATTCACAGAAACATTCACAGAAGGCATACAAACGCAAGATATTATGAATGGAAGATCTGAAAATCAATGAAAAGATTACAAGATAATGCAGAGGAATATTTAAGATTAAAAATATAGTCAACTCAGCCAATCCAGATTACAGGGAAAACAAAGGATAGGAAAACAGCATTGGAGGAATTACAGATCAGCACAGAAAAAAAATTAGGTAGAAAAACAGTTGAAGACCATACGAGGCCTGAAGAGATGGCTCAGTGGTTAAGGATGCTCATCGCTCTCTCAGAGAACTAGAGTTCTGTCCCCAGCCTCTGGCTCCAGCTCCAGGGGAGCTAACAGTCTCTTCTGGACTACTTGGGTACACACACACACACACACACACACACACACACATACATATTCATGTACAAACACACACACATGTACACACATATACACACACACACACAAATAAATAACGAAAGAAATCACTTTTAAAGACATTATGAACCTTGTAGTATTGTATTAGTTTCGGAACCAAACAGTCACAAAAGAATACACTAGAATGGGGAGAAGGTAGTGTCCACACTGAAAATGGCTAAGGGTTTTCTGTAACTGTAAAAATCCAATTTTCATGTTTCAAAGACTAACAAATCCAAAGAAGATTAAATTTCTAGGAATCTACAAGTATACTTAAAACCAGCATACAACAGAAAATAATAAGATTTACTTAGAAGTAAGAAAAAAAAACTATATGTGCCTGTGTGTCTGTGTGTCTGTGTGTCTATGTATAAAAATCACAAAGGAGCAACAATTAGCCTAGCAGCTGACTTCTTGTCCCAACAATGAAAGTCAGAAGACACTGGAATGAGATTTTTCTTTTTTTTTCTTTTTTTCCGGAGCTGAGGACCGAACCCAGGGCCTTGCGCTTGCTAGGCAAGCGCTCTACCACTGAGCTAAATCCCCAACCCGAGATTTTTCAATAACCTAAGAAAAATAACTCAAAAACTAGAATTTAATCTATATGGATTTAGTATTCAAAAATAAGAATGAGATATATGTTCTAAAACAAATAACAAGTAGTAATGTATTGAATAGGCCATGTCTATTATGATTTCTAAATAAGCATTCCCTAGTGAAAAAATGTAAATCCCAGTCACAACGTCTGGGATAAAAGGAAAAATGTAAGTAAAGAAATTAGTAAAAATTCTGGATAATGCAATCAAATCATAATATGAGTGAGAATAATAATATCATCTTTCTGTGCCAACAACAGAAAAAGATAAAACTAAAAAATATCCTGGGATAGCAGTGCGGATGAAGTAGTCACAGGGTTTATAGCATGTTTATTTAAGACAGTAGTACATATATCGATTAGTTTTAGAGTTCTAAGTTTGTAAAATGTCCAAGGTAGCATTAAAGTAATACATATGCAACAAGAGATTTGCATGCACGCACTTGACAAAGCTTGCTCTCATGGAGCGATAGATCTCTGTGGGGAGAAAGCAGACAGAGAAGTCCCCTGCCTCTCCCTCCCATCCTGTGTAATAACAGGGCTGTCTAATCCTCTTATTTGCTGTAATGGCTAGTATGAACATTAGCTCTTGCCGCCTCTGCAACTTATCCAATTGCACATTTCTTGGAGACCTGACTCAAGTCTATGATTTTCTTTCTAGGTCCCATAAACAGGCAGTACTGGGCATTGTATGTATCCGGTGCTTAATTGATCATTGACATATATGAGACATTATGTACTATAATTTGTGTGGGTTTAGAACTGTAACCTATTGACTCATTTGAATCATTAATACGTTCTAACACATAAAACTGAATGTCGTGTCTATGAGTGTGGGATGGGTTTCAAACTCTGAAGAACCACTGTTCTTTTTATCTTGATTTGCTGCTTTCCATTTTCTAAACTACTTGCTAAACTGAGTATATTAAAGATAGCTTATTTCAGGCATTTAGGAAAGCAGAAACCACACATGGACACAGGCTCACAAAATACAAATTTGTCCTATGAGCAACCATACAAACATGTTTTAGTGTCTTTATTCTATGTGGCTTAAAAGTCAGCATATGGAATGCATTCTGTGACCATGTTTGTCTACGCCAGACTTTATCTGAAACTAAAAACTCAGGAGAAGGCCATGATAGAGTGTTAGAGAGAGACAGGGTATTGGGCGTGCAGCTGAGGGTGAAGTAATAATGCCAGATACCCTGGCCATCACTCATGAGGGTCTTTAGGGAGCTGAGAGTCCACAGATCAGTTGCAGCTACAGAAGCCAAACTATATGCTAGGCACAGGGGAAGCAAATGACTGCCTGGAGCAGTGGTTCTCAACCTGTGGGCTGAGACCCCTTTGGAGTCACATATCAGATATTTACATTACAACTCCTAACAGTGTGGAGGCCCGCAAAGTTTCCTAGTGAGATCTGAGCTTGCTTTACCCAGCAGGGCTGCATTAGAAGATGTCTTGACCACATGCATGGTTACTAGGTGATTGGAAGGGTTTGCACTTGGCGTGCTAGGGGAAAGTCTTTTGCTCCACCCCTTGGCATTCCTTTAAAAAAAAAAAGCCCTTTAGAAGAGACAGAAGGGGCCAGTGGATAAGGATCCAGACCCTCCCAAGGCTATCCTGTGTTTCTATCTGTCTCTCTCCTCTCTATCCTTCTATCTAAATCTCTTATCCCTCTCTCCTCAAGAGTACCCTGGAGGGAAGAAGTGGGATCTGGTCTCCCACATAACAGCAGCAAAATGACAGTTATGAGGTGACAATGAAATAATTGTATGGTTGCTGGTCACCACAACATGAGGAACCGTGTTAAAGGGTTGCCCCATTAGGGAGGTTGAGAAACACTGTTCTAGAACCTGAAGTCACATGGACAAAACCACTTTATTGTACATTCATTGGTATCCCCACTAGTCAGATGCCATTATTGAAGATAAGAATCAGAAAGGACCTTACAAATGTGTGTGCTGGAGAGGTTTCTGCTAAGAGTGATGGCTGATCTCCATTGTTAATTGAATTAGGAGACACCTAGGGTATTCTGCTGGTTAGTTTCATCTGTCAACTCAACACAACCTAGAATTACCTGGGAAAAGAATCTTAAAGATGAAGACTTATCTAGATCAGGGCATACCTATGAGGTTTGTCTTAATTGTTAGCTGACCTAGGAAGACCCCGCTGATTGTGGGTGGTACCATTCCCTAGGCAGGGATTCTTGAACAATATAAGAGAGGAGAAAGCTAGCTGAGAGCAAGCAACAAGCAAAGGTTCATGCATTCATCTTTCTCTGCTCTTGGCTGTCCATGTGATGTTTTAAGTCCCTGCCTTGACTTCCCAACAATAGTAGATTGTAACCTGGAATTGTAAGCTAAAAAAAAAAAATTCTTCCCAAGATTTTGTTGTTGCTATTACATTTCATTAAAGCAACAGGATGAAACTAGAATGGGCATTAACAAGGCACACTGGGACAAGTCTGTGAGATTCTTTCCAGAGATATTTAACTAAGAAAAGAAGACCCACACTGAATGTGGATGGTGTCTTTCTATGGGCTGGGGTCCTAGGTTGAAAGAAAGTAGAAAAGAGGAGAAAGGCAGCTAAGTGCCACCATTGCCCTCCTCTTGGGTCTCTATCTGTCAACACGTGAGGTATTGCATCATCATGCTCCGGCTGACATGAACTCACCCATACCTCCCCTGACATGACGGACTATAAAACAGGAGCCAAAATAAATCATTTTTCCTTAAAAAAAATTGTCAGGTGCTTTGATAGCAGTGAAGAGAGTAGCATACTAGTGTTTTATTTTCTTGCCACAGAAGCATTACTTTGAACGGTAGCATAGAGAGGTATCCACTATGTCGAAGGTGTGAGTGGAGAATGGTTAGGGCAACTGAGAACACTGGAGTCTGACTCTGTTCAATGACCCTTCGTCAGTAACGTTCTCAAACTTTCGTGTGTAAAAGAACCACCTGGAAGTCCTTTGAAAATGCAAATTTGGGGACTTCATCCTTCGAGAGTATAGTCAGAAGACCTTGGAGGGGTTTATGGATATAAATATGTCAGGGACCCCTAGGTATATGGTGCAAATCTGTCTTTCACTGCAGAGCCAGGAAGGAAAACTACTATGGAAGGTGATCCCACCTCGTGTTGCTAATACCGTGATAGAGCCCGAGACTCTTCAATCTCTCTATCCCACCGTAATTTCCTCTACACTCTAGACTTGCAGTAGGTAGCACCAGAGCTTATCAGGAAAGAATGCTAAGAACTTGTTTATTGGAAAGCAGCACTGGCAATGATGCAGAGCCTAAATTCCACTGTTCCCAAATTATCTTAACAAGAGGAAGTACAGTGTCTTCTTGATGGTGTGCAATGGGGGGGGATACCAGCTGAAACCCCAAAATAGATGAATCGTATCCCGGGCTCCATCAGGGAATTTCTTCCTGACATTTGGCTTGGTTGGATTTCCATGAATGCACAGCTGCTCCAGCCATGCAAAACTGCTTCACAGGCAGGCAGCAAGAACTTTACATGTTGGAAAAGCTGCTGGCTCATGACACAACTCTTGACTTGCTGTTCTCTTGTACAAGAAATTGGGCACTGATAGACAAGACACTCTATGTCTACAATGGGGTTTTGCAGAGTGGGAAACGCATGGGCCATTTTCTTAGGTGTGGGAATGCATTACACTTCGATGTCCACCCTGTCTTTTGGATGTCAAGAATCAAGAGTTGTGGCTTCTTTTATCCAGACACCTTCATATTGGTTTTTACCCTGGTCAACATATCTTGTTCTGGGGAGGTGGCTCTGTGACTAAAACCTTTGCTCCAACAGCTTGAGGACATGAGTTCAGATTTGTTGAGATGGGAGGCAGAAACTGGAGAACCCCTAGAAGCTTGTGGGACAACTAGCCTGGTATACAACCACAGCGGTGATACCAAAGAGAATCTGTCTCAAACATAGGGGAAGATGAGGGCTAATACTCAAGGTTGTCCTCTGACCACATACGTCATAGCATGTGGACACACACAGTACTAGCACACAAATAGGCACACACACACACACACACACACACAAATACACACAGCAAACACACACGCTCAGAAAGCTCTAAATGGGTGGCACTGAGGATCATTTTCCTTCTGATGCTCTTAGAAGACAGATATGTTGACGGGGGTTGCAGCCTGGACACCTAGAAGATGGTCAAGACCTAAAATCCAACAGTTCGAATGTGCCATGTTTCATTTAGTATTTCTCTCTAGAGCTAAAGTTTAAGATAGTCTAGAGCCTAAAGTTTGAGACAATCTCTAGACCAATCCAGTAAAGAGATGTCATGTAGCCAACTTGGTCTTCCATTTGAATTGTGGGAGTCCACAAAGCCTTTCAATAGGAAGGAAATGTGGGAATATCGAGCATTACACTGATGTTTAAATAAATGTACCCCAACTTTAATAATAAAATAAATGTTCACCTTGGAGACCACATTGCTGTATGGATGCAGGGTCTCAAAATCACTCAAGAGTCCTATTTTTTTAAATTGTTTTTGAAGGCAGGTTGGGAGTCACTGAATCAATCCATCTTATTTCAGCAGTATGTGTTGCCTTTTGAAAGCTCATATCTTTTCGGGGGAGGGGGGAAGATATCTTAGAGTTCTTCAGCTGCTGTCCATACCAAACCCAAAACCCCTTATTAGACGAAATAAAAGCTTTAAGACTTGAAGTTTAAGTTTTTAGACTTTAAGTTTAAGGCTTAAATTCTGATTTAAAGTTTAAGTCAGAAGTTGAAATTTACATTTGCTCTTTATCTACTGATAAGACTGTTATTTTTTATTTTTCAATTGTTTATACATTTTCAAAATATGCCACAGATAGAACAGATCAATATAATTTTTAGTTATTCACTGAAAATCATAGACTATGTTTTAGTTGGCCTGCTTTTGACAATTTTTTTTTAAAAAGTCACCCTGGTTATCCACTTTCTTCAACAGGTTGACTGTCATGTGATAATTTGATTGTGTTCTGACAAATAAAGCTTTTTTGGATTCAAAGAGTAGAGCTAGCCATTAGCTGGCCAAAATTAACCATAGAGTTTTAGAGGACTATAGACAGAGAGGAGACAGAAAGTAGTAAGGCGGGGCTGAGAGAGGATCTCAGCCCCTTTTGGATGGAGGAATAGTAGAGGTAGGAGGCAACTGGTGGCTGCTCCCTCCTTCTCTGATCTTTCAGGTTCTTACCCCCATATCCGACTCTCGATTTTTTATTGATAAAGATTAACTAGATTAATGCTTCACCTGGTGTGCAACCTTTGGGCTTGAATTCATGAGACAGCCACTTGCCAGTGGCTTTGCAACCACCAGCACCACTAGAGTTATGCACAGGAACTACACCTGTTGCCCTCTGAGCAAGTCTGGGATTATCCCGTTGCCATCTCCATAAGCTCCAAACGCCACAGGCACCTGGTCTCCAAATGCCACCAGAGTTAGGCCCTCCCCACCAGCCAGCTCTGCCTTCAGGCAGCTCTGGGCTTTCACTTCCCACCCGTCACACGGGCTGCTTTCGCACGTTCCCCTGTGCTCGCCTTTGCCTTTCAGAAGGCTGGCTCTTTGGCTCCTTTTCCCCCGTGGGTTGTGGGCTTCCCCTGGAACCCCTCATCGGGCGGCTGCCACACTAGGGTAGCCACCTCCACACCTGCTCAGGCAACTGCCACATACTCTCAGCTCACAACCACGTGAGATCAGCAGCAGCTGTCCTCAGCCAGGCTGGACACCACCTGTGTTCTCTGCCCAGATGTGTCTCACAGTGACAGCCAGTCTCACACTTCACTGCCATCACCAGCAGAGACCCCCCAGAGATAGATTGCACAATGCTTTATTGACTGTGAATTTTCTAAATGCTAATGAGAGACATGTTGATCTGAGTGGCATGTGCTGCCAGTAGGGGACATGATGACATACTGACCTGGGTTGCTGCTGAGGGCCATGTCTGGGTCCACGGTCCTGAAGCAGCCATGCTGATGCCAGGGGTCTGGGCTGCCACCTGGGGTCATATTTGTGTCTGAGTGCCACACTACCTCTGGAGCCTTACCAATTAGAGTGGCCTGTGCTGCCACTTGAGGCCAAGTGACATTCAAGCCCAGGTCATGTTAGCACCCAAGGGCCATGCTGCCACCCAGGGCCATGGTGTCATCCAGGCCAGAGCTGCTGCCAAGGGCCATATCTGGGTCTGTGACCCAACACCAGCCTGAATCTGGGCTGATGTCCATGGCTGTGTTACCACAGGGAGTCCTAGGAACCACATGTGTTGAAATCTGAGAACCGTGCTAAGCCAACTCTGTCCTTCACTGGCCCTGGGATAGCTGGCCTGGCCCCTTGCTGGAAACTACAGCAGGAAAGCTGGTGCTACCCATCACCATGGAAGATCTAACTCCAGCACTCAGGAGAGATGGTCCTACCCCCTCACCACAGGTATAGGAGAGCTGGCCCCCAATGGCAAGGGCCTAGGAGAGCTGGCTCTGCCCCTCGCCTGAGAGGGTGGTTCCAATGGCCTGGACCAACCAGTCCTGCTAACACCCAGACCCACATCCTGGGCCTTGGGTTGGACCACCCTAACTGCTGCGCCATCTATGACCTGCTGGAGTGAGCGAAGGGACTGGTCCTGCTGAACGATAAGCACAGGATCTCCATGACTCGAGGCAACAGCAGGATAGCCAAGAGGAGTTTTGATGAGGACCCACTGATGGTGGTGTGCCAGAAACCAGAGGCCTTGAAGGGGACCAATGTCTCACATTGCAATTAATAGTTTACAGGTGGGGCTGACTGCGTGACACACCACAGCTCCCGATGCCACTAGGATGAGGTGTTGGGAAGATGGAGGAGCAAGGTGGATTTTTTGTTTGTTTGTTTGTTTGTTTTGTTTTTAAATTTTTTGGG
>CABHPH010142691.1:11116-21970 GCA_902168325.1 Peromyscus nudipes
TTGGGAGGGCACACTGAAGGAGCGAGGGACAGATATGGAGAGACTGAGAGGTGAGCAGGATTGGGGTGCGTGATGTAAAATTTCCAAAGAATCAATAAAGAATTATGTCTTAAAAATTAATAAAACTATTTTAATATAAGGAAAGTAGAAGAAAAGACACAGGCTTTCTAAACAGGGCTCCAATGGCACAGGGAATAACCTGCAAACTGACAGACAGAACAGCAGGAAACGAAAAGGCTCTCCACAGCAAAGAAAACCATCAGCAGAACGGAAGGCATGGAATAGGAGAGAATCTTTACCAACTGTACGTCAAACACAGGGTCAGCATCGAGAACATGTGCAGAACTGCAAAGATTGAATGTCTAAATTTAAAATACAGTTCTCAAAAGAATAGCTGTAAATATCTAATAAAAACAAACGTGTGTGATATGTGTGTGTATGTCTGTGTATGTGCATATGTCTGTGTGTATGTGTATGTATATGTGTGTATGTGTGTATATGTGTGTGTGTATGTGTGTGTATGTGTGTGCGTATGTGTGTGTATGTATGTGTGTGTGTATGTATGTGTGTGTGTGTATGTGTGTGTGTGTGTGTGTGTGTGTATGTGTGTGTATGTATGTGTATGTGTGTGTGTATGTATGTGTGTGTGTGTGTGTGTGTTTGGAGGGCACATACATGTGGCATGGCACACATGTAAAAATGAGAGGACTACTTGCAGGAGTCTTTTTGATTTTTTTTCCATCCTGTGGGTCCCAGGCATAGAGTCCATGCCGATGAGTGTGGCAGCAGTCAACTCTACCCATGCAGCCACCTCCCCAGCCAGTCCATGCAACGACGTCTTTAGGAATTGACCACTTTATAACAAACAAGAACTTGAGTGATCGGAGAGAAGGGGGCTGCTGTCCTCTCCGGCGGATGCAGCTTGGGCGTTGGTCTTTGCTCACTACAGGTCTGTCACTGCAGTTGTGACTGAAGTAGCTGAAGTTTAAGAGAGGGTGAGTGACCACAGGAAATATCCTGAGATGGGCTGGGGCATGAATATGATAGTCACGTGAGGAAAAGAAAACCACCCCAGTCCTAGGAGAATCTGATGATAATGATCATCTGAAGACAGGGGCAAAGTGGCTGCGACAGGGGTGACTGTCATATGTAGAGACACAGAGGTGAGTGTCATACAGTAGAGGCTCTTTTCAGATTTCCTTACCCCTTTTGCTCAGCTGGCTCCACTGAAACATACAGCTTGACTCCCTGAGGTTTCTGATGACCTCAGAGGAGACACTGTACAGGATCAACGTTTTGAAAGTGCAGGTAGAGAGAGACCACTTTTCCCTTCAGATGTCACGTTCCCACCACGGTGAATCTGGGCTGTGAGAGCGTTAATTCCCAGACACGGCACTCCAACCATGGAAATTCACACTTCAGGCCTCACTTAAGTTTTGTTTTTCTTTGGTAAATTTTTTTAAGAAGCATACATTTATGTCTGTTATGAGATCTTGAAATACCATTTTTATCATCAAGATGAACATGATCCTTCCAGAAGTTAATCATATTTTATTTATTTTTGTTGTTGTTTTGTTTTGGGTGCTGGGAGTTGAATTGGGGCAAGTATTCTCCTGCCCCTCTATTGAGCTATATTCCCAGTCCGGGTTTTTTTCTTTAAGAGTGAATTGCATGGTTGTTAAAAAATCAGAATCTGAGGAACTCGTTTCAAATGCCAGCTCTCTCTCTGTCCTACTCTGTACAGTTAAGCAGAGAAAGATGGCGGGCCACAGTTTTCTGTTGTAAGGGTTGCAATCAATACATCACATGACAGTTTAAGAAGATGGACTCAGTCTGGCTCTGTTGGCGAGCACAGACTGGGTGGTTCCCATGCTGGCAATTAGCCTATTCTTCCCTTTTCAACAGCAGCCACTTCTTTTGTGCCAGACTCTTAGCTGGGCACTCAAGAAAGATACAGAAAGGCTGCAAGGGACAGAGTTCTGCCTGCCAAACACCTGAGCAGAGTCCCGTGGGTTGGTCGAGGGGCTAATTCTTGGCCGTGTTGTAAAGTGTGTGGCTAGGTATTTGTTGTTTGAGCGTGTCAAGTATCAGGGTGTCTCAAATGTCAGTCACCACCTTCCTTCCACTCGGAGTTTGGAGACCCACGTCATGTATTTGTGTGAGGGCCAAGGCCTGTGATACCAAATAAGGAAACTGTTGTGGAATAATCTTTTTGTACACTGTGAAGATTTGTCAGTCTGCTTGGTTAAAAAAAAAAAAAGCTGGGCCGGGCGGTGGCGCATGCCTTTAATCCCAGCACTCGGGAGGCATAGCCAGGCGAATCTCTGTGAGTTCGAGGCCAGCCTGGGCTACAGAGTGAGTTCCAGGAAAGGTGCAAGACTACACAGAGAAACCCTGTCTCAAAAAAACAAACAAACAAACAAAAAAAAGCTGAATGGCCAAGAGTCAGACAGAATTTTTTGGGGCAGAGAGGATGCTGGGAAGAAGAAGAGCAGAGATGCGGAGAGTCACCAGCCGGAGATGGAGGAAACAGAAAAGCGGTGTGGGCAGTACAGAGGAAAGTAATAAAGCCTCGAGGCAGAAAGTAAATGAATAGAAATGGGTTAATTGAAGATGTAAGAGCTGGTCAGAAACAAGCCTAAGCTATCGGCTGAGCTTTCATAATTAATAAGAAGTCTTCATGTCCTTTATTTGGGAGCTGACTGGTGGGACAGAGAAAGACTCCCTACAGGAAACACAACACATTCTCCCTTGTGCTGCATCTAGAAAGCAAACAGGAGCTGGTGTCTGCCTCATCCTGTGTGATGTGCTGTTGTGTACGCCTGTACCTTGAAACAATACACAGTCAAGAAGAGAGAAAGCCTCACAGCCACACTGGTGAGAAAATGTTACTCGGGTGAGGTCAAACCTGTTTCAAGCACGTTATGAAGGACAGGATTTACATGGAGCACCTTTGCTATTTTAGTGACACTCCAGTCAGAGGTTTCTTAGAATAGAATAGCATAGATCCTCCACCTGCAGAGAAGGCCTCTAAATTAAGAGTACGTGTGTGCGCATGCCTACCCTTACATTAGGGTCTATACGACATAGACAAAGGGAAGCGTGGCTCCTGTGACCTGTTAGTGGTTCAAAATATTTTAGATGTAATGTCTTCTCTTTTTTTAAATTGAGTGCTGAATTTGTTCCTGATGATCAATAGCATGCTTTTTATGACAGAAAATGAGTAGAACAGTGTCAAGGAGTTGCACTCTCAGGTGTAACCTTTGTGTCTCTGCAATTCCCAATGATGGTGACCTTCACCCGAAACTCTCTGGGGTCTTTGTACTCCAGAGATGCGAATGCATGAGCCCTTCCTAACTCACTTGCTAGAATATGGCCTCCACATGCAGCTTTATCCCTGACCTCCCAGCCATTATGTGCTTTCCCAAGGTGACATAATGTGTGTCCTCAAGGACAAGTCTGAGTTTGTTTATTTTTATTTTTTTTTTTTTAGTTCCTATTACCACTTAGAAGAGTGCTTGATCACTGCCCAGCCTCCAGGAGGGACTCAGTCACCTCAGCTCCTGGTAGTACAACCAAACGTAGTCCATAGGACGTCTATCCATATTCATGAACTATGAATCTTCCACAGAAGCCTTGGGCACCACTAAGTACACTCGCTCACAACTGCTTTTAGAATTTTAGTACACACATACTTTCAGGCTCAGGTCTAACTTTTTCCATGGGCCTTTCCATGGCTTCGCTCATATCATAAGCCAAGTGCCACTCAGTCACTCAAGGAAGGAGTCTGTCTTTTTCTTTCCAGTTCAAAGCCCTACCTCTCATCTCCCTGGATAATTAAGAATCCTTTCCTCTAAATACTCTGCCCCCAAGTGTGTGTACACAGACTTCCAGAACTTTGTCATGCCCATCACAGAAGTCACAAGAAGATCCTGATGACTGGCATAGCCACTTCCAATCCTGACTCCTATGGGCCCTGGCAGCAGCGTGGGTGCCAGGGGCTCAAGGGGTCATCCCTCTTCTCATTCTCTCCTCCAGTCAGAAGAGAGCTTGGAAAAGTACATCCTTGCTCCCCTTGCTCATTCCCAGTCTTTCAAAGCAAGTGGATGGCAAAACACACACCACACACACAAAAACAACTTCTGGGAAGTTTCTAGGGGTAATTTTTTTCTAGCTCAACTGATATAAGTATTCCAACTAATCAGAATTGCCACATACCTTCTCTGGCTTCCAAGTTTCCTGTAAGCAGAGGACAGTTGTTGGCCTTACAATTCATGTTCTAAAAGGTCCTACACTGCAGCCCCCCCTACCACAAGGGGAGGCTGCACCCCAACAATACTGCCTACACCCTCAACTTTGTCATGCTCACACAGCAAAAGATCCAGCCCTCTTGTCCACAGAGCACCCTGTTTCAAAAATGCTGACTTTCAGTAAGCCTTTCTTAGAGCTTTTCAAGTCAATCCCACACTCTCAGAATATTGTTCCCATCTAGTCTTCAGTCACGCCTTCTGTTATAGCATCTGTAAAAACAGCTGGTTCTCATCCAAGGTACCGCATACAACCATTGCAGATGTGGTCATCGTGGGAGTCAGGTAGGGTGAAGGTTTACAAAAAAAGCACCAACATCCAATAAGGAAGATTCCTTGTTCATTTGCCAATGGTGGCCAGCCTGTTGCCTCGCCTCTGCCCCCAAAGAGCAGCAGACAACCGCTTTTTCCTTTTGCATTGACATAATTTTGCACGTGCAATTTCTTTAGCCGTTTAGATAATGTGGTTGGTGCGACAAATACAGTCCACGGAAAAGCAAGATTGTAGGTCGCCTGCAAGGATAGAGGAGCTTAATTGTCGTTTTCAACATTCCCAGACCGACAACTGGGATTCTAATTTACATTGTGCTGGCAGAGTATATATTAGACAAAAACTACAGAGCCTTTGGTAGTTATTATTCTCCCTTGAAATTTAAATTGCTTATATATATATATATATATATATATATATTTAAAAAAAACTAAAAGCGAAAGAACAGTGGAAGAAAAATGATCCTGTCCTTATGGAAATACCAGTTTCCAAATAGATTAGTTTGGCAGACTCCGGAACCACTGGGAGAGGTTAGACCTGTCTAAGGACTCAGAGAATTTCAGAAAGGTGCTGTGGTTGCCACAGTTTGGTTTCTGGAGCTTTTAAAAATGGAGATGCCTGAATCTAGATTATGCAAGGGCATAAAGGATCTGGAAAGTGTATGAGAGAGTCTCACCCACCAACTGACACTGTCCCAGAGCCCAACATAAAGGTAGACACTTGGGAAATACTAGTTGAATTAATAAATGGCCATGGCTTATCGGTTTTACTGGATGTTGAGTAATTAAGACATTATTTTCCTAATTAACATAAGTCCTTAACAAAGAATAAATTGAAATGACTGCATTTTAGAAACTATTTAATGATCCAGACAAAGGAGTTTCTGGATATGATCCTAAAAGCATAGACAACAAAAGCAAGAATTGCCATATGAGATGAAATCAAACCAAAAGACGTTTGAGCATCAAAGAAAATAATCAACGGGATGAAAAGAAAACTTAAAAAATGGGAGAAAATGTTTGTGAAGTATTCGACCAACATGGAACTATGCTGAAGAGACTTGGAACTCTAGCGCCTGTCATAGTTTAAATATGGAGTGTCCCCCTCAAAAGGCTCATGAGTTGAAGGCTTGGTCCTTAGTTAGTGGATCTGGCCATTGAGAATGAGTAGATTGTGAGGGCTCTGGCCTATTCTACTAAAGGAATCATAGTTTGGTGGAATTATTGGGAGGTAGTGGGAGATTTCAGAGTTAGAAGAATCAAGTCACTCGAGTGTCCTTGTCTTTGGGGACTATGTCTTATTCCAGCCTGAGTGAATGCCCTCTCCTTTCTTTCCCTCTGGCTCCCCCACCTCATCCTAGTCACCACAAAGTGAGCAGCCATGTTCTGCCACATGCCCTCGCAAGTGACATGGAACCTCACCATGACCAAGGAACCATGAAGTCATGTGACCATGGGCCTGAACCTCTGAAACTGGACATCCCAGAATCTTCTCGGAGGTGCTTGTCAAAGTGACAACAGCTAACATCAAACTAATACAAACTCAAAAGACTCAATAGCAATAAAAAAAAATCCATTGAAAATGGACAATGACTCCAGTAGACATTTCCCATGATATCAATGGCCAATGAGTGAATGAAAACAAATCATTCACCATGACTAATCATTGGCAGGGGGCGATGCAGATCAAACCTACAGTGAGATCTCATCTTACCTCAGTAAGATTGGCTGAGTATGTAAAATAATACTATTTTAAAGCCCCAAATAACAAATCCTAGAGTGGACATGGGGAAGGGGGAACTCTCAGACAATTCCAGGGAAGATGTTAATTAGCATAGACACGAGAGAGAGAGAGAGAGAGAGAGAGAGAGAGAGAGAGAGAGAGAGAGAGATGGAAAGAAGTTGCTTAGACTATCAGAGACAGAACTACTCTATGGTTCAGCAGTCCCACTGTGGAGCATATGCAAAGGGAATGAAGTCATTTTATCAAATAGCTGCTCTGCCATATGTATTGCATTCTATTCTGAGTAGCTGAGATATAGAGTTCAACCCAGGCATTCATCTATGGATATGAATTAAGGAAATGTGGAGGAAATGCCAATGGGATACTATTCAGATGAAAAGAAGAATACAAGTCAATTATCAGTAGCAACAAGGATGGGACCAGAGGAGTGCATGTTATATGAAATGAGTCAGGCACAGAAAGACACGCATGTTCTCACTTATATGTGGAAGAGACAAATCTGCTCTCAAAAACACAGAGTAGAAGAGTGGTTACCAGAGCTTGGGAAGGGCATGTAAGAGGGAAAGAGAGAGAGAGAGGCTAAGGAGATCGGGGAGCAGCTGGGTAAGAGGACTAAGTCCTCTGCCTCCTGGGTGCTGGGATTACAGGTGTGTTGGGCACAAGTCTGAGTCTATACAGTGCTGGAAATGGAACCCAGGGCATTGACCATGCTAGGCTATCAACAGAGCTACAACCATAGCCCCTGGTGGGCAACAATTAATTGCATATTTCAAAGTATTTCAAAGTAGCTGCTAGAATGGATTTCAAATGTTGCCCACATGAAGAAGCAATAAATATCTGAAGTGATCGACATGCCAACTACTCTGATCTGTCACTGTACAGTGTATATTGACATGTATTGAAATGTCACATGGTACCCCATAAGTATGCTCAATTGCTGTATTTCCATTAAAAATTCTTAAATATACATCCATCAGTTAGGTCACTGGAGAATCCTGGGTAGAATGTAGAAAGTGGCCAAAGGGTCTCAGTGCACTGGATGAAGCAACATCCCTGGAGGGAGCAGGGGAGGTGCTGACCTGACTCCTTGGGGACTAAGTACAGTCTACCAGAACATGTGCTCTGGCTGACACAGCAGCTTTCCATGGGGGTACCAGCTAACACCACACACGCTGCTATGGATGCATAGACCAGAAGTGAGCAAGCAAATGGATGGGAAATGGCAGGGGTCAGGCATCCCCTGTTGGAATGAAAGTTGAAAGATAAGCATCTGAGAGTTCCTGAATTTAAATTGGACCACTCAGTATGAATTTATTTTCTGCTTATCATAGCTACAAGTGCATCTGAATGCACTTTGCTTACATACAGAATATTTATGGATGCACCCTCCCTGTTCTGCCGACGTAGAGGGACTATGATAAATGACAGGTCACAAACCTAGTGCCCAGATCTTCCTTATCAATGGCACCTTCCAATTCTTCAATAGGAGAGATGAGGGTCCATGGAAAGAAGGGCTAATTATAAGACTGGAGTCAGAAAATACCAGAGGGACCAGAATCTTAATAGCGCCAAAAAGTAGGAATACACTTTTAAAACCTACAACAAGAGCTGGGGATTGCTCAGTTAGTACAATGCTTGCCGTATGAGATCGGGGCTCAGAGTTTCAGCATCAGAACACATGTGAAAAAGCTGGGCATGATGATTTATGCTTGTAACCAGCACTGGGGAGGTAGAGCCAGAAGGATAGCTGGAGCTTGCTGGTCTAGCCTAGACTAACCAGCCATCCTTAGACCAATTAGTGACCATGTCTCAAAAAACAAGGTGGGTGTCTCCTGAAGACTGATATTCTAGGCTGACTTCTGGTCTGCACACGCATACATATACACCTTCTGCAGACATGGATACACATGGACACATATGCACAATAAAAGGATATAACGAAGAGGTGCTGAAGCCACAAAGGATTTCCTCATGCTCCAAGTTAGAACAGTTAGAGCAACAAAGTAGAATGAACTTATGACCTAAATAAAATTAGAGCCTATGTCAACCCAAAACACTGAATAGACCTGGCTCTGGATCCTATTCCAAGTACTATGTAACACCTATCAAGTGTTCTATAGTCCCTTCTTAGTTGATGACATTGACAGTTTTGGGGATGGGGACTCATCACCTGTTTTATAGAATGTACCAAAAGTGGGATGCATCACCCTTCTTTCTCATGACTCCACATGGGTTTCAGGGTTTGCGGAAGAAGGACACAATAAGGGGATGTAGGTAAGGAAGAGACATTTGTGCAGAAAAATTCAAATAGTTGAAGTGCATCTCCCTGATGGAGGCAAATACAACTCTCTACTTGTTGAGTGTGGGTTGTGCAGAGTGACATCCTCCAAGAGTGCGTGTGGAAAGGGAAGAGAAAGTGACCACCCACTACAGCAAACAGAACACTTCCTCGTTTGGAAATCAAGGCTAGCAACAGTGAACAGTCATAATGACCACAGATCTAATGGGGGCAATACAACCAGACTCCCCTTGCTCTGTGTCCTTCCTCCTCAAACCCAAAACCCATGTGGGGTCATGAAAAGAAGGGAGATGAATTCTACTTGAGGTACCTTCTACAGAACTCGTGACAACTCCTCAGTCAACTGTCAAAGCCATCAACCAAGCAGGGGCTTAAGAGCACGTGATAATTAGGTGTTACATAATACTTAGAATGCGAGCCAAAACCAGAATAAAGAAAAAAATTACTTAAAAACTAAGTAAATATACATAAATTATGAACTTGTGGGGTTTTTGTTTTGTTTTAGTCTGGTTTTTTTTTTTTTTTTTTTTTGAGACAGGGTTTTTCTGTGTAGCCCTGGCTGTCTTGGAAGTCGCTTTATAGACCAGGCTGGCCTTTAACTCAGAGATCTTCCTGGCTCTACCTCCTGAGTGCTAGGCTTAAATTCATATTGATCTATGAATTACAACAAACAGACCATAATAACATGGGAAACTAGGTTCAGGCCATGTGGGGATTCTCTGTACTATCCTTACATTTTTCCCTTTATAAACCCGTTAAGTTGACATCTAGGAGGCAGGCCTCCAGGCACACCTGTGAAGTATTATTGACCTTAAAGTTAGCTTCTGAGAATGCCTGTGGAAAACTGTCTTGATCTCATTCATTAATGTGGGAAGATCATTTTCACTGTGGGTGTCACCATTCCCTAGGCAGAGGGCCCTGGACTGTATATGAGTAGAGGAAGTAAGCAAGCACCAGCATGTGTTCATTCATTGGGAGGATAGAACACAAAGACCTCTGTCAAGCCCCTGCCACTCTACAATGATAGGCTGTTAATTTAGAAACATGAGCCAAATAAGTCTTTCAGTTGTTTTTTGTCAAGAGTATTTTATCACCACATCAGGAAAATCCAAAACTGTTCTAAAATGTAAAGTCTTTTTTCCCCCTTCCATAGTGTGTAAACAACCAAATGCATATGAATCCTCAGAGAAATGGGTTTGAAGGCAGGGTGAGAGACAGCTGGGTGCATGGCTGCAATCACGAGCTCTTTGGCGGCAAGGCTTGTGGCCTATGGAACACAATCTTAAACTCTGAACCTCGGCCGCGATAACTCCAAAGACACTCGAGGATTTATGATCTTGTTGTTTAAGGGTTGGAACAAGAAGGGAGGCTTGGGGAATCCTCTAATGATTAACCCACATGTTTGCCTTGTTCAAGTTACAACAAAGAAAAAAGCAAAGTCCTTCATCTCCAAAGACTCCAATCAACCACTTATCAGTAAGACTTATTAAAATATTTTGTTTACATGACATATAAATATGACAAGTAAGAAGACCTTATTTTAGTAATAGTTCTTTGTTGACTTTTGAGATCCTTTAGAAGTCTACAGTGATTGTGTAGTCACTCAATAAACTCATTTTAGTAACACCTTACTTGTACATTTTCTTCTCCACATAGCTAATATTCTAGGTCATTCTTGGGGATGAAAACTCTCGCCCATTTAGTTTATATTTATAACTTAAAAGCCCTTTGTATTGCACTCATTTTTCATTGCATAAGGCCCATGGTGCCTGTTAAATTTTAAATTTATGTTAATCCTAAGGAAATCTTTCTTGGCAATAAATATTTTATTCTCCTATTAAATGTTAATGTTTTGTCTTATCAGACTAAGTACATGTTCTGTCTCACCCAATGCCTCCATAGATATGATAAGTGAGCTTTTGCTGTCATTCTCCATTCCTCTTCCCTCTCTCTTTCTCCTTTCCAAAATGCTTAGTGAGCATCTTCTCTGGTGAGGATGCAGGGAAACCAACATAAAGGACAGACAACAGGCATCAGCAGCTCACAGATGCATAGGAGAAGCAGGTGAGAGTGTGGGTAATCAATGTCACTGTGTGAGGATGAGGCTAGAGACTGGAGAGGATGCTCATGAGGAAACGCTGGGCCTACAGCTGCTCCTGAGGATGCTCCTGAGGAAACACTGAACCTACAGCTGCCCCTGAGGATGCTGCAGAAGAAACCTTGCACCTACAGCT
>CABHPH010142692.1:8755-35485 GCA_902168325.1 Peromyscus nudipes
GAGAGAGAGAGAGAGAGAGAGAGAGAGAGAGAGAGAGAGAGAGAGAGAGAGATGGTGTGCCTAAAGCTGTAGCTATCTATCTGAGGGCAACTTTTGAGGTCGATTTTCTCCCATCATGAGTTCTGAGGACCGAGCTCCGGCCACGGGGCTTCTGGTGATTTACCTGCTGTTTTCTTGCTGGCCCAGCCATAGCAGCTGTTTGAACACTCTTAACAGCCAGTGAGTTATGTGCTTTGTAGTTTTTCTCACTATGTGTGGGAGTCTGATTGAATCATTGACATTGTGAGTTTGTTTTGTTGTTGTTGTTGTTTGTTTTTCGAGATAGGGTTTCTCTGTGTAGCCCTGGCCATCCTGGAACTCGCTTTGTAGACCAGGCTGGCCTCGAACTCACAGAGATCTGCCTGTCTCTGCCTCCCAAGTGCTGGGATTCAAAGACATTGTGGATTTTAATGAGACATGCTGGGTCCTTCTTTATCTTATATTCTAGGCTTTCCTTTGGAGTGCAGTAACTTGGAAACAGTTAAAGTCTTTTTGGTCTTTAAGATTTGTTAAGCAGAATCACAGTAGTGTTTAGGGCTAATTATTCTTCCACTACTGAGACCAGAGAGCCTTTTGAGTAATTCACACAATGCAAGCTGGGCTATGGTATTTTTCTAGGTTGGTTTATGGGAACAGACATGGTTCCCAGAACTATGAGTTCTTTTTAATCCTTTTCAGTAGTTTTTCTCCAACACTGAGTGTGTTCACATCAGTGCACTGGTTGGTCACTGTTCTGAGTCTACGAGGGATGTCCCTGAGGTTGTCTCTCCACACAGTGCTGTTATGTTTGGATCCTACACATCCTTCAAGACCTCATATGTGAAAAGTTTGGTTTGCATGCAGTCGTGTTCAGAGGTGAGGTCTTGGGAGGCTGATAGGATGAGGAAGGGGTCTGATCTCATGAATGGATTTATAGATTAAGAATTTTTAAAAAAAGATTTATTTGTGTATATGCACATGTCTGCGTGAATGTGTACAAGTGCACACTCCTGTGAGTGCACAGAGGCCAGGAGAGGGCACTGGATCTCTTGGAGCTGGAGTTACAAGCATTTGTAGGGTGCCTGGCTTGTTTTGTGGGGCTGGGATCTGAACTTGAGTCCTCATGATCACACTGAAGAGGCCTAACAACATTAGTGCAGCCCCAACAGGCTGCAGACTAACAATACTGGGACTAGGCCTTACCCTTACAATAACCAGGAAAAGCTACAAACTGTACCTCATGGGAGACCAATTAGAATTGAGACAAACAAGTACTAGATGATCCAGAACATAAAGGATAGCTTACATCACTTGTGCATAGATAGGTTGCCAATTTCCTTGCAGCAAGGCCAGGTACCAATCCCTGTTTGACAAGACTTCTGCTGTCCCATTCCTGCTCAATCAGGAGTTCAAGCCCCAACTGAACCCGGAATTCCCCTACCCTCCCAACCTTTACTCCTTAAAAACCCTGCTTCAACTGAGCTCAATGCCCTCCCTGATCCAACCACTGTGTTGGAATGGACGGAGAGCCCAAGCTCGAGCTTGCAATAAAGGCTCTTTGCTTTTCCCTACAAACGTCTGGTGATCTCTTGGGGGCTCATGATGCAGGCATGACACACAAGCAAACACAGCAAGTGCTCTTAACCGCTGTGCCATCTCTCCAACCTGGGAGTTTTTCTTCTTTTTGATACAGGTTTTTTTTTTTTAAATTTTTAAAAAGATTTTTTTTTCTCATATGGATGCTTTGCTGTATGTATGTCTATGTACCAGGTATGTGCCTGGTGCCTGGCAAGGCCAGAAGAGAGCATAAGATCCCCTAGAACTGGAGTTATAGACATTCATTAGCTACCATGTGGGCACTGGGAATTGAGTCTGGGTTCTCTAAAGAGCCACCAGTGCTCCTAACCACTGAGCCACCTCTCCAGCCCCTTGAGATAGGTTCTTGTTATATAGCCTTGGCTTTCCTGGACTTGAAATGTAGTCCAGGTTGGCCTTGAACTCACAGAAGTTTTCCTACCTCCACCTCCCAAGTGCTTTACCATCACAGTTTTGTTACCACCCCTGGCTTGGACTCAGAATTTTTTGTTTGTTTTTGGATTTTTGGCTTTTCAAGACAGGGTTTCTTTGTGCAGCCTTGGTTGTCCTGTCAGAATTTTTTTTTTTTTAGTTAAGTTAGCATACAGAGTAATGGCATTTTCACACCCTCTTGTTTTTTCCCCCAATTTCTTCTGCTTTTATGTCACAAATATTTGGATTCAGACCCCAATGTGCTAGCAGAGCTGGGGGAGCTTTAGGGGGTAGAAGCAGATCACTGGGAATGCATGCCTTTGAAGGGCATGTTTTGTCCCTGGGTTCTTCCTGTCTCCCCTGAGTTCCTGTCTCCCCTGTATTTTTGAGACAGGATTTCTCTGTGTAGTTTTGGTGCCTGTCCTGGATCTCACTCTGTAGACCAGGCTGGCCTCGAACTTACAGAGATCTGCCTGCTTGTCTTCCCAGTGCTGGGATTAAAGGTGTGTGCCTCCACCGCCCGGCTTGAAAGACACCTTATCTTTGAAAATGGCCTATCCACAAGGATAAGAAGCAATCACCAAATTCATCGTTGAGAATTCTGAAGTTCTTCATACCTTTGAACCCAACATGAAAATGGGCTGCAGGTGAATGACATGAGCAATGATCATGTACATACATGTTTATTATGTCACATAAATACATGTCAGGCATTACTATCCGGACAAGCCAACCCGAAGTTTTAGGCGAAAAGCCCATTGATGATGTCCACAGAGACAACAGAGGCACCGAGGAGCCAACCAGCACAGGGGACACATGGAGTATCTGACATATTACCTAGGTCGGCAATTATAGTAGCACATTGAACCCTCCCAACAATCTCTGGCAACTGTGATCGTTCCTAGGGAAAGAATTCCCAGAGAAGAAACGAATCCATAGAAGGGCTGGAAAACAGGATGTTCTCCCAAGAAAAGAAGAAGATAGAAGGAAATAAAAAGGACTTTTTACAAAAGTAAAAATAAGCCGGGCGTTGGTGGCGCACGCCTTTAATCCCAGCACTTGGGAGGCAGAGGCAGGCGGATCTCTGTGAGTTCGAGGCCAGCCTGGGCTACCAAGTGAGCTCCAGGAAAGGCACAAAGCTACACAGAGAAACCCTGTCTCGAAAAAAAAACCAAAAAAAAAAATAATAAAAATAAAAATAAAAAAATAAAAAATAAATAAATAAAAAAGTAAAAATAGAGGTTAGAGATGTAGCTCAGTGGTAGAGTGCTTGCCTGGCACACTAGGCCCTGCATTTGACCCCAGTGCTAATAAATCAAAACATCTGAGAAGAAAAATATCTAATTAAAAGAACGCATGTACGAGGGCTAGGTGTGGTGGTGCTCACCTATAATCCTGTAATCCAGAGTCAGAGCCAGGAGAGTCACCACAAGTTCAAGGTCAGTCTGTTCTATACAGCAAGTTCCAGAGCAGCATGGACTAGAGTGAGACCCTGTCTCAAAAGTACACACACGTGTACACACACACACACACACACACCCTATGAACAAAAAAGAAAGTCCAGATTCTCTTTAGCGAGAAGGCTCCTGAAGTATGTATGCACACATCCCAATAAATAAGAGGCTCAGGCCTTGGTTTGCCTTTGCTGTTTCTTTTAGCATATACTCATTGTACAAAGCAATGGGTTTCACTGTGGCAAGAATTTTGTGTGTATGCCAATGTGCTCGACCATGTGGAGTCCAGAGGTTGATGTCAGGTTGGGTGTCTTCCTTTCCTGCTCTCCATCTTAATTTTTGAAACAGGACTTCTCATTCAATCTGTAATTCCCCATATTGGCTAGACTGGCTGGCAAGTGAACCCACTTATTTCCAAGCCCCCTCCCCAGGTGCCGAGGAACAGACACATACTGCTGTGTGCTCACCTCCTGAGTGCTAGGATGTGACATGGTGCTGGGGATCTGAACTAGGGTCTTTATGCTTGTATGGCGAGCCCTTTACCCACTGAGCCAGCTCCTCTGCCCCCTCATTGACATTCCTTCAACTATACATGTGTATATGTGTGTACACACAGGTGGAGGCCAGAGGACAGTCTTGGGGGTACAATCTTGGGGGTACTATCCCAAGGAACACTATCCACCTTCCCTGAGACAGTCTCTCATTAGCCTGAACCTCACCAATTAGGGGGGCTCCACGGATCCTCCAATCTCTGTCTTCCGAGTGCTAGAATTACAAGATCATGTCACTACACCTTGCATTTGTTCTGAGGATCAAACTCGGGTCCGCACGCTTGCAAGACAGACGCTTCACTATCAGAGCTGTCTCCCCAGCTCCAGTGTGTTTCAGGTACGAATATAACGTGCTTTGGTCGTGTGCACATTCTATGACCCTTTTGTGTCCTCTCCCCCATCACATTCTGTACCTCAGATGTTCTCCTTTATGCTCTCTCTCTCTTGTGTGTGT
Source organism: Peromyscus nudipes (assembly GCA_902168325.1). Classification (NCBI taxonomy): domain Eukaryota; kingdom Metazoa; phylum Chordata; class Mammalia; order Rodentia; family Cricetidae; genus Peromyscus; species Peromyscus nudipes. Next base: position 13,240 of record CABHPH010142692.1, read on the forward strand.
GTGTGTGTGTGTATTTTGACAGGGGCTTGTGTAGCAACTTCACATGACATAGTGTCACCTGGGAGGAGGGAATCTTAGTTGAAGAACGACTTTGATCATATTGACTTGTAGCCATGTCTATGATAGATTATCTTCATTGACAATTGATGTGGGAGGGCCCAGCCCACTATGGGTGGCACCATTCCCCTTGGCAGATAGGTACATAAGAAAGCTGGCTGAGCATGAGTCTGTGGGTGAGCCAGAAAACAGCATTCCTCCACGGTTTCTGTTTCAGTTCCTGTCTGGACTTCCCTCAGTGACTGGACTGTGACCTGGAACTATAAACAAACCCTTTCCTCCCCAGGTTTCTTTTGGTCATGGTGTTTACCGCAGCAACAGAGGGGCAGGAAATTAGCACACCCTTCCTCTTAGTTAATTGATGAACTGCTCTGTCTAGGTTGCTGACTGGGAGATCAACCATTCCTGAAGAAAAGAGGTGTGATGTAGTTTTTAAAACTGTCTGCCTACATAGACTTGAGGGATATAATTACTTTTTCTCTTTGTGCATTTGCTCATGTGGACAAAGGTTTAGATCCTGGTGACTTAAATATTCCTACAGATAGCTTTGGGCTTAGGGGACCCTCTTCCAATTCTGCATGGCCATTCTCTAAAACCAGGTCTTCCAGGTGGTGCTCAGGCTTTGGGGAAATTAAGTAAAAACTGGACGTGGAGAGAATGTCAAGTTGAACAAGTTGCTCACTGAGATGGGCTGTAGCTTCCTGTAACCATGCAGTGTCTACCGAAACAAGAGCGTCATTATGAGAAGTTTGCATTCTTAGCTGCTAGAGACTTCTGGGAATGGAAACTGAAGCAGTCGATGGCAATGACCACAGCCCAGAAACTGAAACCACATTCTAATTTTGCACCAAATCGCCAGCTCTGGCTGTTTTCATTGTGTCTGACTACAAGGACTGCATTTAGTTGTGTGTAACATAACATCTTCGGAACAAACTGGAACCCATGCAAGCCTTCGGTCATAGTAAAGGCACAGCCTCTAGGATCTACAAGCCAATACCACTGTAGGAATGTGAATCGGAGACACTATGGAAGTGGCTCTGAAGGACAGGGCAAGGGAAGGTGAAGAGAACAAAGGGACTGTTTGCTCCCCTTCTGTAATGTCTAACTTTGTAGCTGACTGACCTGGTACTCTCTAGCCCAGGCTGGCCTTCAAATTGTAGTAATTCTCTTGCTTCAGCCTCTACAGTGCTGGGATTACGGGCAGAGAACTTGATTTTTTTTTCCCTTGAGAAAGAAATTTGGACTTACCATTTACGTGAATGCTATGCCAAATCTAGGAATTAACAGTATGTTAAAGAACATGGCCAGGCGGTGGTGGTGCACACCTTTAATCCCAGCACTTGGGAGGCTGAGTCAGGTGGATCTCTGTGAGTTTGAGGCCAGCCTGGTCTACAGAGTTCCAGAACAGGCTCCAAAACTACAGAAAAACCAAAAAGGAACATGGTAGGAGCAGATTATAAGGGCAAAACTAACCACTAGTCTTACTGAACTAACACACTGTTGGAACTGGTTACTAAGAACTTAAACCTGTTCAGCATTTTCATGAAAAGCTACTCTTCCTGAGAAATAAAACTATTGTAGTGAACAAGTCGACTGAAATCCCAGTGCAGGTTTAAAAATGAAACTTTCCTTCTACCCTTTCCTTTTCTTTGTTGTTTCGAGACACAGTCTCACTCTGTAGTCCGAGCTAGGCTGGAACTCGATATGTAGATTAGGCCAGCCTTGACCTTGTGGTAGTCCTCCTGCCTCTGCTTCCCAAGTGCTGGAGTTACAGGTGCGCACCACTACACCTGTCAGCGTCAAGTTCACCAACACTCACTTGTATCAGTAGTGAGACTCAGCACGTCTGTAACAGCTGTGACTTACCACTTGGCTTTGTATAGGGCATGGATAAAAGTCATTACTAAAGATGAATAAATGGGGTGGGGAGTGTGACAAGATGGCTAAAACAGGTCAAGGTGCTTGCTGCCAAGCCTGGTGACCGGTGGGGAGGACTAAGTATTTCAAGTTGTCCTCAGACCCCCTGCTCAGGTGTGGTAGCACCTGTGCACTTGTGTGCGCACACACACACACACACACACACACACACACACACGCTATACACAGATGAATAAATGACCATGTGAATGAAAGCAGAACTCGTGAGGAAACAGGCTTTAGAAGTGTATGTTCTGTAACAGCTTCAGTCGATCGATCACACCCTTTACTTCAGCCTGAGTTCTACGGTAGGTTTGTGCTGGAAACCACAAGACAAATTTCAGAAAGAAACCCTTGGCCTTCAAGAGGACAACCTGAGATTGATGGTGGTTTAGCATACACCATAGAAAAAGATAGTTTTAATGCAATTTATTTGAAATGCTTCCAGAAAAGTTTAAGGCCATTATACAAAAAGTATTCATTTTTGCCAAAACATTTCCACTCTCTTCTCATAAGCTGACCCCAATAGAGACCTGTTCTCAACTTCCTGGCCCCAGCGGCCAGCGGCTCTAGAGAGAACAGCTCAGGTTTTTCTCCACCATCCAGGGTCCCTGTCTCAGCTTTCTCTTTGTCTGCAGCAGGTTCATTTGCTAAATCAGCAACTGGAGAAACAAAGTGGTTTTAAATAAACTTGCAATAAAAAAAATTCACCACGGTTAAAAATCTATAAATACAGAAATATGCTTTACAGAGTAGAACTGATCATAACATTTGTTTTGAAAAATAATAATGTAATCTACCTTGTTTTTCTTTTGGTAACTCTTGTCACACAGCTTCTTTCCATGCACATGGCACATGTATATGATAAAGGGTTAATTTTGTATTTTGCTGCTTTTCTGTAAACTTGATAGATGTAGAAATTAACAAAAAGAAACTTTTTGGCAATAATTTAGAATCACTGCTACTAGTGCTGGTGTGGGTATAATTTTGCACAAGTCCCCTAAGTATTTACACTTGCAGGGAGCTGTTTCATGTATTTTGTGAACTCCCCCCCCCCCCAGGTTTCTTTACCATCCTTGCTCTGTAAATCAAGGCTGGAACACAGCACTTTCCAGTTTGGCTAGCTAACTGATCCTAATCAGAGCTAATGAAATTGGTCTCAGGAGGAATTCATCACCATTCTGATTATAGCTCAAGAACCAGAGATGCAAACTCAGGGCCCAGAAGCAGAGCAGGAAATCCCAAGCCCCTCCAGACTAACGACAGCTTCAGTGGCTCCCACAGGAGGCTTTGGTGATGGGGACACATTTCTCACTCCTAAGTCCTTCTCTCAAGTTTGTAAACAGTCACCAATACAGTCACCATCTCCGTGTCACACCGCGACCACTCTAAAACAGGAGTGGCTGGGGCAGATGGAACATAGAGCATACAGGGTCTCCAGATCCTGGCAGATCTTCCCTGGCCCTGGGACTCTCTCCTGGTGTTGTAGGCTGGAAATGGCTCTTCGCAGCAAGCCACTAGCCATGACAAACAGCTCCCGCAGCCACTCCCATTTCAGTTGAAGATTCAGAGCTGGCGGGTACTTTTAGCTTTTTGGTTTTGTTTTCACTACGGAACTCAGTTTGACCTAGAACTTGGTGTATAGCCAAGGCTGGGCTTGAACTCCAGATCTTCCTGCCTCTCCTCTCAAGTGCTGGGGTCGTAGGCCTGTGCCACCAGGCCTGTCCAGCAGCTGCTTTCACCTTGCCTCTTCCTGTTTCACGTTTTCATAGATTATTACATTCAACTCGCTCTGGGTGAAACCACAAGGTTCAAACAAAGCTTCCTCCTTTGCAAAACCAAACCTCAGAAACCCCCAGAGATGTTTTCATGTTTTCTGGCCGAACAACACGGAACCCGAGTTCACTACAAGGGTTGGACTTTCCTGGCTTCACTACCCGGCAGAGCTCTCTCTATTCCGGGTCTTCAGCTACCGTGTTGCAGAGCTACAGGGACACTAGAGAAGCATGGTACAAACGACCTGTCACTGCGGTCCATGCAAACAGTAGTTTAGAGGTCCTTTCTGTTTTGAAAAAACCCAGTAGGACAACTCAGAGTAACTCGTCCAATCCCTCTCCACTCATCCAGACGCATGAGATGGAGCGGCGTGGGCAGGGCGGCCGCCGATTCCGGCTGACGCAGAGTGGGTGGCAGTGGCAGTCCTAGGGACAAGTACAGACACAGGGACACATGTGCACGGGCACAGAAGTAGTACACGGTGCCTCTCCGAACTGTTCATGTGTGGAATGCGAATACTGTACAGGTAAGACATGGGCACAGCCCGCCCTCCGTCAGACGCTTTCCTCTGCCCTGCTGTTTGCACAGGAGACGGCTGTCTGTTCCATCCGCTCACACTCAAGGCTGACCTCGCTGGTGTCCATACTGCAGTCTGACTCACTGTCCGATTGGTCCATCTGCTCAAGTTTTGTCTCTCCCTGTGGTTCCCCGATCTCAGAGCCAGGCCCCAGGAACCGTCCCTCAGAGTCAAGCAGCCCCGTCTGCCCGGCAGCAGACAGCCCGGCCTGCCCGGCAGCAGACAGCACTGTCTCTTTGGCTTGACGGATACAGTTGAGCCACTGCTGTTTGTTGAAGGTGTCATTGGCTTGCAGGGAGTGGGTCTGACTTTGGGATCCATGTTTGAAACTGACTCGGAAGAAGTTCTTAACTAGAAATGAAGAACACATGAAAAGAGAGTCAATGGGTAAGAGGTATTTGCCAAGGCTAACAATACCACACATGGTGGCACCAAGCCCCGGGGCCCATGCCAGGCACTGCTGATTACAAAACGTCTCCCTCTGATGCAAGACTCAGTCAGTTCTACCCTGATGCCACTCCCATTGACTAGAGTGACACAGGCCTAGCTCAGTTTTCCTGAAGGGATTGGCTACTACACCTGCCTATTAGAAGAAGCCCTGGGAGAGGACATGGGAGGGGTTGGGGAGAGGAAATGGAACGGGAGAAGTGATGCAATTATATTTTAATTTTAAAAAAGACCCTATCTTAGAAAAACAAAAAGAGAAATAAGCCTGTCAATTTCTGTCTAATCCATTATATTATTATTATTATTATTATTATTATTATTATTATTATTATTAATTCTATTATTATTTGGAGACAGGGTCTCACTATGTAGTTCTGCCTGGCCTTGAATTCACTATGTAGACCAATCTAGCCTCAGACTCAGAGATCCACCTGCTTCTGCCTTTCAAGTGCTAGGTTGAAGAACCTAGGCATGCACCACTATCCCGGATTGGTTTTTAGCTTTCTAATCAGCATTAGGAATATTTAACTATCATATACTGTATACTCCATAGGAACAAAAACTGAAATGTCTTAGTTTATCATTAGTACCTAAAACAGTGCTCACTATACAACGATGCTGACAGAGACTGCTATCATGGCTTCTCATGGTCATTTCCTTTATTTAGTTTAGTCTCGTGTTAGAGGTGCCCATTGAGCAGTGATGCAGGTGAACACATATACCCCAGCTTGTCATTCATTTTGCTTTTGTTTTCTTCTGAGGTAGGCTTTCACTATGTAGCCCAGGTTGGCCTCCAACCCACAGTCCCATGCTGGGCCATGGCAGCTGGGCTCTAGTTGATTCTTCTTAAGCCTCTTCAGCAACTACACCAGAACAACTACACAACTTTACACCATACAACTAGTACCCCCACAGAGATGGTATGGTATTAAGCGCACTTTCCTGTAGCAGTAGGAGACAGAGCCCGGCAGCAAAAGGTGTGCCAGCTGCAGCTGCACATGGACGGGCTCATGTACTGTATGCTGCTTGATGCTCAAAGCAACCACAAAAGGGAAGTAGACAAATGGGAAACTGAGGCTCACAGAGGTTAAACTTGATTGCACATCAAGAGTCAGCATTGGGACACAGTTTAGCTTCAAGTCTGGGGCTGTTCTCTCTTCCCCAGCCAGCCACTCCTTCCATAGTCCTATGATCAAACGGTTCACTGTGTCACCGCAGTCTGCTACCCACACATACTTCTCTCGTTGTTGCTGAAGGCTCCACGCAGGGAGCCACCCAGCCGCACTTCTCCGTCCTGCAGGTCTTCCAGCATGAGGTCCTTCACAGGGATGGGCTGCCGGTACAACTGGTAGCAGAGTTGCTCATTGTGAGTGACAGCTCGAGTGATCACAAGCACTTCTTGGAACAGGAAAACATGTAGTTTCTAGAAGAAAAGAGCCCACATGATTGTCCTGAGCAACAATACAGTAGGTGATGGATTTGTGGGCCTCTGTAGCAAGAGGTCTCTGGGTACCAGGTTCATAATGGATTATGAGTTCATGCTCAAATCTGTTTCTAGGAAAATAGAAGTGGGCAGATTTCATTTCCAGATACATATATCCACTACCTTAATACAGGTTCCTCTTTCAGGACCCACTGGAGCAAGCCTCTCTACAGATAACTGTAACCAGAACCCTCCTTATATTACAGTTCACAACCTGTTCATACACATATAGCTTCCAGCTCGACTAAGAAAAAAACAAGGGAATAGAATGAATAGGATAGTGAAAAGGAATTAATGCTTTCCTGGCTTCAATACAATTTTAAGAGATCAAGTCAATAATAGTCTACAAAGGATGAAACTGTATATCAAATCCTAATAATAACCCTGGCTTCCCAAACACATAAAAACATGTGTTTCTTCAGCCACTGGGCTGATCATCAACTTTAACCAGCAACTCTGGCTGGGACCCTGCCTATCAGAGAGGGACCTGGGCACACTGCTGGAGCCAGAGAAAGATGACCGACACTTTCTTCTCAGTAGCACCTGGGTTGGACAGCTTGTGCTTACAGGGTAGATGGCTGATGCATGTTATGGGCAAAAAGAAAATCTCAAAAGACGAAGGCATGTCTCAAACCACATCATGAAAGCAAGCTGCCTATGGGGAGCTGGGACAGAAAGATCTTAGAAAATGAAGGCATGCCTCAAAATCACACAATGAGAGCAAGCTTCCTGCGTGGCGCTGGCGCATGTCTGTGGTGGTCAACTCTGAGTACCAGACCAGCTCACAGTTTGGGAGTGTTCAGGAGTTAAGGTGGAATGATGCAGCACTGGTGCTAGACTCTGACTTTCTGGTGGAAACGTGGGGATGCCAATCCAGGACTCTAAGAGAGGCCACCAGCAGGGAAGGGTAGAAACTCAAGGTTAGGGTCTTGATTTGAGTAAGGGAAGCACATTCTACATTATCAGTGATTTACTATCTGAGAGAAAAGCAATCCGTAGGTCTCCACTGGCACATTCCACATACTGCAGAGGCAAAGATCTCTACCAGACCCTGGGTGGTGGGGATGTCTGTCTTAAAGGATGAACTGGGCACACAGCTGTAATCCTACCAGTTGGGAAGTGGAGGTGAGGTACTTCAAATTCAAGGCTAGCCTGGGCTACAAGTTGGGTTTTAGTTTAACCTGGGCCACCTGGGGTTGAAGACTCTGTTTCAAAATAGACAAAATGAACAATAACATTTTTAAAAATGCTCAAAGATCATAAAACAGCAAAGCACAAAATCAACAAGTTAAAGGCCCCTCCATATCCCCTCCTCAGGTTCCCCCCAGGAGGTAGGGTGGTAGAAATGTGTTAAAAATATCCCTTTATGGGGAGGGGAGAGAGAGGGGTGGGCCGCTGCATTAGGAACTTTTGTTTCTATTCCAGTCCAGGAAGTTTGAATCGGGATAGTCTGGGCAATGTTTTAAAAATACCCGTCACTTCGAAGTCTCTAGAGAGAATCAGCTCCTTTTGTTCCCACTCTTGCACCGTTTTTTCCTGACACAGGACTTTGCTCATGATAATGTTCACACCTCTGGCAAGAGCCAAACCCAACAAACCCCCACTCCAACTCTGGTTATTCTCAGAGCTCCCCTGCTGGTAGAGCGCCTCTTTCTGCCCTAGGTCCATACTGCTTCTTACACAGCAGTCCGCCTGTGGCCAGAGAGGCCACAGGCGGACTGCTGTGTAAGAAGAGAACAGGGCCACCTCTTGGGGAGCAATGCTTCTTCCTGTTTCTCAAGACTTCCTAGAAAGAACTTTCAAGGAACTGAGTGTTCCATCATACATGATGGAGTCCTCCACTGCTTCCTGGAAATCACTTTCTGGCAGTCAGTAACTCTCGCACACACATCAAGTCCATCCATGTACAGTAGCTTTAGTGGGTCTCGGTGGTGCCATTACAAATGGTACGGCTGGATCCACAGGAGTCCTGATAAAAAACTATGTAACATACTCTCTGACAGCGAGGGGTAATTCCAGACTTGCTCATGTAAACTGAAAGGGTGTCTCTTAAATTATTAAGTTTAATCAACTTCTTCTAAGTTAAATACTTGTGTGTGTGTGTGTGTGTGTGTGTGTGTGTGTGTGTGTGTGTGCGCGTGTGTGCAGATCAGGCTGGTCTCACACCCTCTCTGCAGCCCTGACGGACCTTGAACTTTAAAATGTTCCTGCTTCAGCTTCCCAAGTAGCTGGGATTATGGATCTGTGCCATTAGGTCTGGCTCACTATTTTCTGAAGTCCAAGTAGGACATAAAGCATATACCCCAGCTGCTAGGGAGGCTGAGGCAGGAGAATGGCTTGACTCATCCTAGTCTGAAACTAGTCAGGGCAACTAACTGAGACTCTGTTTCAAAATCTAAAAAGAGTAAAGAGACGATGAGGAATGTAGTCAGTGGTAGGGTGCTTGCCCAGTGGCAGTAACTAGGTTAAATCCCTAGCATCACCAAAAAATTAGAAAAGCCAGGGTGGGGGTGGGGTTAAGGGAAGTACCAAGGTAAGGCGAGGAACTACTTACCACACCCCGGTTATTTTTCAGTTCACCATGACAGCACAGGACCCTTGAGCTGTCAATCAGGGAATCTTTCTGGCCTTCTTCCAAGTAAAGGAGCCGCTCTTTATAATAACGGCATTCGGATTCCCCAGTCTTGGTGTTGATTTCTGCCACAATGCCCTGAATGATGTTTATCTATGGAAACAAAGAAGAATTGTAAAAAATAGGGGAAGTAAGCCAACCACCCACAACCACAGGCTCAGAGCCAGCCTCGAGGTACCCAGACACTACTGCATCTAATGTTGAGAGCTGAGATCTATGTGGCCACTGTGGGAAAGGGGGGAAAAATAAAGTTTTTGTTTTTGTTTGTTTTTGTCAGAGTCTCATACTAAGAAGCTCTGGCTGGTCTGGAACTCACCATGTAGTTCAGGCTGGCCTCACACTCACAGAGATCCATCTGCTTACTGTACACCAGAGTATCCAGCTAAGTTTAACACTCTTATCAGATTTTTAATCTACTTTATGCACATACATATTTCTATCACATACTTACTGTGCTGGCTAGTGTTATGTCAACTTGACACAATCTAGATTCATATGGGAAGAGGAAGCCTCAGTGGAGAAACACCCTTGCCAGATTGGCCTGTGGGCAAGCCTACGGGACATTTTCTTGATTAATGATGGATATGAGAGGGCCAAGGCCACTGTGGGTGGTGCCACCCCTGGACAGGTGGTCCGGGGCTGTGTAAAAAAGCAGGCTGAGGCCGGGCGTTGGTGGCGCACGCCTGTAATCCCAGCACTCGGGAGGCAGAGGCAGGTGGATCTCTGTGAGTTCGAGGCCAGCCTGGGCTACCAAGTGAGCTCCAGGAAAGGCGCAAAGCTACACAGAGAAACCCTGTCTCGAAAAACCAAAAAAAAAAAAAAAAAAAAAAAAGCAGGCTGAGCAAGCCAGTAAGCAGCGCCCTCCACGGCCTCCACTCCAGTCCTTGCCTCAGGTTCCTGCCCTGGCTGCCCTCAGTTACGGTCTTAGAAGCTGGAAGGCGAAACAAGCTCTTCTCTCCCCGGGTTGGTTTTGGCCATGGTGTTTTTATCACAGCAACAGAAGCCCTAAGACACAAACAAACCTAAAAGCGATGCATGATGTTGTCTGAGTGGAAAAGACACCAACTAGTCTTGGATGCTTAAGAATTTACGTTTACTGTACCTCTATAATCCTAACACTTAGGACACTGAGGCAGGAGGACCATGAGGAGGGTGTCTGAGACCAGCCTGGGTTGCAAGGCCAGTTCCCAGGCCAGTCCATAATGAGGCCCTGTTTCAAGAAACCAATACCAAGCAAACACTCCCCACCAAATGCAAACCAAACGGAACCAAACCAAATGGAACGGAACTGAATGGATCCAAATCAAACGGGAGGCACCTCAACAGCTGCTTGATGTTTAACTCCTTAACGTTTTCGGCAGACGGTGGAATCCACACATCCCTTTGAAAAAGACCTCAGCAGTAATAGCCATGGCTTCCTGCTAGTGAGCCTCTCACTAGTTGCACCTGGACAGGGGAGCTAATCAACACTTCAGCCAATTTTTAGAGTTTCCTGTAAGTGCCCAGGACACCCAGAAAGTCCTCATCACAGATATAATGGGCTCACTTCCTAATTTAACTCAGGAACTCAACAGCCAGCGTGTCACGTGAAGAGTTACAAACTCATACTACAGTGGTTCCTGGAGCAGTTCTGGCTACTTTCACACACAGCTTCTCTCTCTGGTTTGTGAAAAGAAAAAAATATCCACAGGCAAAACAATGCAAAAAACCAGCATCATTCCGCACCCTGAATCCGCTTTAACCCACAAAACAGAGGGTTTTGTATTTGTATCTACCCAGGATCGCCGGGCTCTGGTTTTTTGTGTTTTGTTTTGTTTTGTTTTACACCAGGTCCTGAGGGAGATTTATTCTTCATGATTGCAGAGAGTTCTCCTTATATAAAGTAGACGGCCAGTAACGAACAGTCATAGCAGTTGTGCGTTTAAATTAAATGTGGTGTTGCATGTCTTGCAAGGGTTCAAACTGAAGGCAGGGAAAGACTGAGAACTACAACTGTCAGGAGCCAACAGAGTCTGGAATTCACCCTGTCCATCTAGTCACTGTGTGACGATGTCACCCACTCATCAGCTCCTGACATGAACCAAGGACAGCAGTGCTCACTGAAGCTGCATCAAACGCAAGGCTGTTTTATGGGGGATGCTGGCAGGATCATTCTCTGGCTGCCATCATCTTTAGGGTTTTTGTTTGTTTGTTTGTTTTGTTTTTCAAGACAGGGTTTCTGTGTGTTAATGGTCCTAGATGTCCTGGAACTCTCTTTGCAGACCAGGCTGGCCTCAAACTCACAGAGATCCACCTTCCTCTGCCTCCTGAGTGCTGGGATTAAAGGGGTGTGCTCCCATTGCCCGGCACAATCCTTAGATCTTAAATCATTAAATATCTGGATAGTCAAAGGTCTATTTTAAGGAATTCTCTTTGGTAGTGTATATCTCTAATCCCACCCAGTACTTGGGAGGCAAAGGCAGGAGGAGAGTCAGAAGTTCAAAGCCAGACTCTGCCACATGAGACCTTGTCTCAATTAATCAATAAAATAAAATAAGGAAGCTGGGCAGTGGTGGCACACACCTTTAATCCTAGCACTCAGGAGGCAGAGGCAGGCGGATCTCTGTGAGTTCGAGGCCAGCCTGGTCTACAAAGTGAGTTCCAGGACAGCCAGGGCTGTAACACAGAGAAACCCTGTCTTGAAAAACCAAAAATAAAATGATTTAAAAAATAAATAAAATAAGGAAGTTCTACCACCTCCTCAAAACACCATTAAGAAATCCTAGTAATGATGAAGTAGTTTATATCTGTACTGAAAGCCAGCCCTATCTTTAGATCTAGTCACAGGGTGAACGGAATCAACTCCCTTGGTGTAGAAGAGATTTACTCAATAGTCTGTTTTTGTCCTTCGCATGGATAGGGAATTTATTCAGGATGTGTGGCCATGATAATTGTGGTACTATGGACTTTTGCGTTTATCAAACACATCCATAATGTGCCCAACAGTACAGGGATAAAGAAATTCAATCTGGGGTCTGCCACATGGGTTGTGAAAAGGAAAGGGGAAAATACATACTCAACTGAGTAAATGGACATGGAGAAGCTTTGCAGACATTTCCAAATGTGAGCTTACCATGCTTCATGCCCAGACCTGCCCTGATCATCAGGTGCAGGCTCAACTTTTGAAGGCTTTACACTTCATGCACAAGGAAATGGGTAACTAGCCTATCCCCTCATGTTGCAAACAATCATTCTTAGCTATTTGTTTTTAAACTCAAACCAGCTCACTTAAAAAAGAGGGCAGTATGCTTTAAATGCTGTGTTTTAAAAAGAAGAAATCTTTACAGTAAAACTGAACACAGGCTCACATGATTCACACAAGTAATTATGGAAAATGGCTGGGGCTCCCTGCTGTTTGTATCCCTGCAAACAACTAGCCTATGCTCTTCCCAGCAATGAAGACAGACATGACAAAGTGACAGGGACCTCATCCCCAGTGCCTGTGATCCCTCTCTGTGCTGGGAATGGGGCCCTGTCAGACACTGCATGCCTCATGAATCAGGAGTCTGTCTTCTCTCTTCCTCATCCTTATGCGGAGGCTCCTGGGCCAGCTTTGTAACAGTGAGGTGTCACCACAAAGCTTGTCTGTAACAAGACAGCTCTCTGCAACTCCCAAGGCAAGAGGGGCTCAAAGACAGGACTAGCTCTCCACTTCACTGAACAGGACTGGAAAGCAGCAGATACAGGATTTGGAGCTACCTCACAGGTTATGAGTGTTAAGTGAGACATAACAGTCTGGAAGGTAATTACATAAAGTCCATTTACTGAGTATTTGTGACTATACTATTGTTACTACTGATAATAATTAAACTCTTCTCCGGGAGATGGTTGGCTTATTCAGCAGGTTCAGGCTTCTGATTCCCAAATTACCTACATAAATGTTCCTATTACTGTGCCCGTTCAGAAATGAGTCTTCTGAGTTGGCCTTTGAGGTCTTTATCACTCTACCACCACCTTTTCTTTTCTTAAAAAAAAAAAGTGTGTGTGTGTGTGTGTGTGTGTGTGCGCAGGTGTGTGCCATGTTACACAAGTGGAGGTTAGACTACATTCAGGAGTTGGGTCTCTTCTTCCAAAGCATGTTCTGGGGATCGATTTTAGGTCACCAGGCTCATATGGCCATCTTATTAGCCCTCTTTTTGATGTTGTTTTTTTGTTTTGTTTTGTTTTGTTTTGAGACAGGGTTCAGGTCTGCTTCAGACTGGGGTTCAAATCAACTCAAGAGTTTTCCATGTCATGTAATTAACTAGAGTTTTCTAAATAGTTGTGATTCAGGGTTTGAACCCAGCTTTATCACTATTCCTGAACACATGACTGTTGAACAGAAAGCCAAGATGGTCTAGATGAAGGGAATGGGGAGGCAGGGGAAAGGAAGTCCAGGTTCAAAGTTGTGAAAAACCAGATTGGGGGTGGTGGAGGTAATTCTTGTACAGTGATGCGTACCTGTAACCCCCGAAGAGCTGGGTTACAGACTGGGGGTGGTGGAGGTAATTCTTGAACAGTGATGCGTACCTGTAACCCCCGAAGAGCTGGGTTACAGAATGCCCTCAAACTTGGGATCCTCCTGCTCCTCTAGCACCGAAAGTACAGACACTCGTCCTGCCCATGCTCAGTAAACATTTGCTGAATGAGGGTGCAGTGGTAACTAGGAGGTTGATCAGGCACCCTACTGCATTGGGTACAGATGGGAGCTAGATCTTTTTTTTTTTTTCCTCTGGAGCTGAGGACCGAACCCAGGGCCTTACGCTTGCTAGGCAAGCACTCTACCACTGAGCTAAATCCCCAACCCCCCAGGAGCTAGATCTTAAACAGACATCTTTTCACAAATAAGCTTTGGGCTAGCCAGAAGCCAATTCCCATTTTCTTACTAAATAAAACTTGTTCATTTAAAATCCCCACAAAGATCTTAGTTCTCACATTCTGCAATTCTACTACCAGATTGGAGTGGTATAAAAGCCATCAAGAACAGTGTAAAACCTGAGCTGGTGTGGTAGCACATACCTATAATCCTAGCATTTGGGAGGCTAAGACTGGCCACCAGTTTGAAGCGAGCCTAGGCCTGTGTTAAACAAACACACATGCATACATACACACAATAGATAACAGAAGTTTTAGAACCAAATGGATCTTAAGCTACTTTCTGTAAACATGTTGTTTTATGGGTAAGGAAACAAATAAGGAAAAGTAACTCCCCACCACACACACACACACACACACAGTCTGATGGTAGTTCCAGGCCGGAACCCAAGATTGCTGGGCCCCATGCGTACAGTACCTACTGATTCAACCCTAGCCATTATGGAGGGTGACACAGGAGAGAAAAAGAAACAGGCAAACTCACAGCTTCTTCCAAGTGCTGTTGATCTGGATTATCATTTGGCGTGTGCCTCAGGATTTCTCGAAGGAGCAGAGGGTACTTCACTAGACGGCTCCTGGGAATATCAAGGAAATTCCAGAGATCTAGTTTTCGGCTGAAGGGGGATTCTAAGCAGCGCTGAAGGAAATCCTGGACTCTGTGGTCTTGCTTTTTGTGATCCAGGAGGGCTTTGGCAGCAACCTGATTGCTACAGTAGCTGTCATAGGAGCTGAGACATGGCAGCTGAGAAAGAAACACAAAGGGAAGGTTGGGTGTCAGCGTCACTGCTGTGACGGTCCAGGCTGGCATCACCTGGGAATGGACAAACACCACATCAGTCTCCAGACCTGGCCCACGTTCCTTTATCTGCAAGGGTGGAAGAAACTAACCAGTGCCATCTTCAGAATGACAGACAAGACACAACAACATCACTTTCTTAGTTGTACAATCAAAGATCCCTGTCAAAACTCAGTAGCATTGTCTAGAGACTGAAGCTAGAAAAAAATAATCGGTATTGCAGATGCATATAGAACAGGGTTTTTGTTTGTTTGTTTGTGGTGTGTGTGTGTTAGTGTGTGGGACTGAACCCAAGGCCTCATGCATGGCTGATGCTCTACCACTGAGCTATACCCCAGTCTCAGAATCTTCCTAACCCCTTCCAAGCCACTCAATAAGACAGAAACTACCAATTTATTTCATTGTATGTATATTTTTTGGTGTTCATATGTGTTTGGAGGACAAGAGACAACCTTGGCTATCATTCCTCAGGTGCCAAGAACATTGTTTTTAAATTATGTGTGATATATGTGTCTGTGTAGATGATGTGTATATGTGGCGGGGAAGGGGGAGGGTGCCAGAGGACAGCCCTAGGTATTGGTCTTCATCTTAGACAGGTCTCTTCGTTGATGGTTGCTGGTCTGCAAGCTTTGGGGGTTCTCCTATTTCTTTATCTGCATTAGTGTTTTGCCATGGGTTTTTGGATCCCCTGGAACTGGAGTTATAGACAGTTTCAAGCTGCCATGTGGGTACTGGGAACTGAACCCAGGTCCTCTGGAAGAGCAGTCAGTGATTTTAACCACGGAGCCATCTCTCCAGCCGATTCTCCTATTTCTACCTCCCATCTCACTGTAGAAGCACTGGGATCACAGACATGTGACTGTGCCTGGCTTTCCACGGATTCTGGGAATTCAAACACAGATCCTCACCTTGATCTGCAAGCACTGGACCTACTGAACCATCTCCTCAGGGCCCCTTTCATTTTCTTTTTCTTTTTTTGAGATGGGGTTTCTTTGTGTAGCCCTGACTGTCCTGGAACTCCCTCTGTAGGTCAGGCTGGCCTCCAACTCACAAGAGATCCTGGCTCTGCCTCCCAAACGCTGGGATTAAAGGCGTGCACCACCACCACCTGGCCTGCTTTCTTAATTTTTAAAATTTGATTTAATTTTAAGGATCTTTTATTTTTGTGTATGTGTTTGTTTTTTGCGCATTTGTTTGTCTCTATGTGTATCACATGTGTGCTGGTACACCAGAAGATGGTGTCAGATCCCCAGGAAATGGAGTAGTTACATGCAGTTGTGAGCCACCCTATGGGAGTTCTGGAAACTGAACTGTGGTCCTCTAGGAGAGGAGCAAGCGTGTTTAATCACCACCACATCTCCAGTCTAGCTCCTTTAATTTTTTGAAGCAGGATCTATTTTAGGATTATTTAAAGAGACTTATGTGGAAGACTCAGTGGCATAAACAGACAGCAAGGGTCAAACTCACAAGCTAGGCTTTTGTGTTGCTCAGTACAGGCATTTCAACATTTGTTTAAGATTACATGCTAACAAGGTGGCTCAATTATTAGGGACCAATAGTACGATTGGGAAAACAATAAGTTGTAGGAATTATTTATTAAAATCTTCTAAATGAGCTCTGGCAGGCCAGGAAAGGTTTCTGGCACTATATTCCGGAACACATCACACTATCATGCAAGAATAGTTTCAGCTTAAAGACTGGAACGTGTTAAGCTCACTGCCTTCATTCCGTGACATGCCCATCAGTCACACTGTGTGAATAACCACATCAGAGACTCCAGCAAAGAGCTTCTCATGCTGCTCTGCTACCCACCCCCCTAAGAGCGCCTTAGGCTGACATGCCAGGGCACAGCCATCCTCGGCAGTAACATGCAGCCAGTGGCCCAGCTGCATGGCTCTCTTCTGGAAACCAATGAAGAGACTGTGTTCACCAAGACATCCCCTCTGTGGCGTTCAATGTGGGACAGTGACAAAGGCCTCTTTTGTTTCTGCACACTCAGGATTTTGCGTTGTAGCCACTAAACAACAAAGTCTGTATTCTAGATGAACAAACAAATGAAAGGTTAGTGGATTGTGAGACTAGAGAATAGTCGATGGTTTGGGAGCAATGCTCACAAAGAAAATGGCCGAGTCAAAAACAAATAAACACCCAAACCAAAACTCTGGGTGGGTGGCTCACACCTAAGATCCTAGCACCAAAGAATCTGAGGCAGGAACTGATAGACGTTCAAGAGCAATCTGAGCAAGCTCAAGACCAGCCTGCACTACACAGTGTGATCCTGTCTCAAAAGTCAAACAAAAAAGTGGTCAGAAATGGCACCTACTGCTAAGCCTGAGGGCCTGAGCTTGATCTCCAGGACCTAGAAGGAACCAGCTCTCATGAGTTAACCTCTGATTTCCACACACAAGAAAACAGGCTCCTACAAGTTGTCCTTTGGGTACACAGGCCCCCCCCCCCCACATACACAGACACATAAATAAATACATGGAAAAGCAGCAACAGCAAAACCCCAAAGGAACAGATCAACAAAAACACGAGAGGTAGCATCTGAAGTTTTTAAATGTCCCGCCACTACTTTTCCGCTTCTTAGCGAAATTATTTTCTCATCACAGAGTAGAAAAAATTGCCAGAAAAGTAGTATTTAAGATTCATTCCTGGGTTTAACACTTCTTGGAAATGTCTTCCTTCCTTTACTTTAACACATACACCAAAATTTTGTGTTAAAAAACAGCTGCAGACATTCTCTGCTCAACCACATATTTTGAAGTACTGATAACTGGTATTACGCCCCACCCCCCAGATGGGATGCTTGTGATTTAGATTTTCAGAATGAGTTCAAATGCACCTCAGACTCTCTTAATTTCATTTCCACTCCCTCGCCCTTTCAAAGACCTGGAAATGACCCATGTTTGCATTAAGTAGAAGCAAATCAGCAGTAACAATCAGATAATAACTACCAAGGAACTCTGGCCACACTGTCCAATGGGCCATTACTTTCTCTGATCCTGCCACCTGCTACCATGGCAACAGTTAAGCTCTGTTCTTTTGTTCACACCTGACAGGGTGCTCATTTCCTGCACATGACTCAAAATGCATACAATCTGATTTGCAAATATGTTCGCACGCTCTTTAAAAATGAGGTAGTGGGCTTGGTGGTTAGAAAACAAAAACAAAAACAAAACCCCCAAAACCAAAAAACCAGAATCTGGAAATGCAGCATCAGGTCCAAAAACAAACTCAGACAGCTGTCTGTGACTCTATCTCAGTTTCTCCACTCACAAAATCTGTGTAAGAAAGGTCTTCCTCCCACTTAATGAGACAAGGCATAGAAAACACACAGCACAGAGCTTACTCTTTGTTAAGAAGTGATAAGCAGCCGGGCAGTGGTGGCGCACACCTTTAATCCCAGCACTCGGGAGGCAGAGCCAGGCGGATCTCTGTGAGTTCGAGGCCAGCCTGGTCTACAAAGCGAGTTCCAGGAAAGACGCAAAGCTACACAGAGAAACCCTGTCTTGAAAAATAAAAACAAAAACAAAAACAAAAAAAAAAAAAAAGAGAGAGAAGTGGTAAGTACTCCCTACTGTGACTATCTTCTGTTTTCTTGTTTGTTTTGTTGTTGTTATGCTATTATTGTTTAAGATACAGTCTCACTGGAGCTCAGGCTGACCTGGAACTCAGAGTGGACAGGTGTGCATGGCCAGAAGATGCCATTTGGCTGCTTATCTCCCTGACATCTGACTCTGCCATCCTCTTTTCTTTTTATCTGGTGTTCTCTCCCCTGGCCTTGGGTGGGTGAAACAGATTATACTTGGGGTCTCTAGAAACAGAGTATCCTACAGCCCAGCCTGATCTTGAACTCACTATAAAAACAGATGACTTTAAACTCTTGATCACTTCCCAAGTTCCCCCTTACTAATTCTTTTTAAAAATATTTATTATTTTAATTATGCATGTGTACGTGTGCAGGGTGGGATATGTGCACATGATTGCTGGTGCCCCTGGAGGCCAGAACTATCTCAGCAGCTCTGTCGCCCCCTAAATTCTTGATAGTCTGTTTAAAGAGATGCTAAGTCATCTAACACATGGGAGAGGAGTTGATCAGGACAGGTTTTAGACTACAGCTGAGCAAGTAACTCTCTGCAGCTCTGGCTGTCTGTACAAGATCTGCGGATGCGGGAGGGTCCAGGAGGGTCCATGAGGCTCCGCTCCTTCCTGAGGGCCTATTGGCAGTTCATGGCTGCTGGGGGAGGGGGAGTCACGTTCTTCAGTGGTATAGCCATTGGTAAATTGCCCAGGCTCTTGTAAATAACCTCTCACTCAGGCTTATGCAAGCATCTATGATTAAATCCAACGGGTCATATGAAAAGAAGACACAAAGATGGGAGGGGACTTGTTGGAAAGTAGAAGGGTTTCAGTGGGAGAAGGGGTGGATAAGAGTGGGGGACATGGGGTAAAAACCACTAAAATTCATTATATGTATGGAACTGTCAAAGAATAGAAATGGAAAAAATTTAAAAGGCCCACATGTATGTGTATACATATGTGCATATGTATACATACGTGTAAGTATATATGGGAAGCACTTTTTTTTTCAGAGCTGAGGACCGAACCCAGGGCCTTGCACTTGCTAGGCAAGCGCTCTACCACTGAGCTAAATCCCCAACCCCGCACTTTTTTCTTTTTTTTAAACATATAATTTTTTAGAAACTCCCCCTAACATAAAAAATGTCAGAATAAACCTGGATTGTTACTTCCATGTACCCTTTCTCTCCCTTTGGAATTAAAAATTAACTAGGACCTAAATTAAACAGGAGTACTTTCTGCCTTGGAGAGCTTATAAATTATTTTATTACTGAGACCAGTCACTTGGGACATTGTTTCTTTGTGACAGGGAAGGCTGGCTCAAACAGGATAACCCACTAGGAAGGGGACTCCCACCCTCTGTAAGCAGGGCAGCTCCCAAAAGATGCCCTCTGTTTAAAGCCTTCAAAGCATAAGTCATGGATTCACTCTAAGGTCAAAGGCCTGGCTGATGCTGTCCTAGGGGGGCAGCTTTCTCGTTCAAAAGGGTTTTTTTTTTCCTTTGCGGGAAAATAAATCAATTTTCCATGGATTGAATGGGCTCTGACTTTTCTTATCCAGTGTCCAGTGAGATATTTATTTTGCTCTGTTAGAAAGAGTAGAACTCAAACAGATTCACCCCTTGGTGTACAGTCCCTACTCATACCAACACACCTGCGGTTAAAAGAGGAAAAACACTTAACCGCCTTTTAAGGACCATGTCTCATGAAATCTGGCAACAACGGGCCACTTGTTTCCTTTCAGGCTGCTCTTCAAGCTTTAAGTCCCCACTAGATGCCTGGAGGGTCCAGACAGCAACAGACTGGCGTGGCCACACTTCCTCTGGGCATGTACGGAGCATGACTGTTAAAGCCTTCGCCAGATCAAGCTAACCTCATAACACAAGTAACAAAAGTGTATTTCAGGGGAGAAAAAAAGTGGATAAGGCAAAATCCTCAAGCTTGAGTCTGAAACAATGTCATAATCTGCGCGCAATGCTTAAAGGGACAGTGTCGTCCGAAATTAGTATGTCTTAAAATGTAGAGCAGGAACTCTGCTAACTCCGAGGTGTTCTTGCTCCCCGATTAGGGAGTCCACAAACTGAGGAAGTTTAAAAAAACACTGATGCAGACCTTCTCATTAAACCACCTCTGACTCTAGTGGACCCACACTCTTTCCATAGGAATGTCTTCGTGGGTTGAAGAAGTTTAAAACAATACCATGACTTACAATACAAAGTCAAAAGTTTGAGATGAATGGTCTCTCCTGAAATATTGAAGCACATTGTCTAAATTATTCAGCTTAGAACATTACTTGTCTCTCAAATGTTCTTGAGATATTTCAGCCTTGGAACTAAAATTGACTTCTGAACTAGAGCCAAGTCCTGGGACCCTCCGAAGGTTCCAGATCGTGGCAGTAACTGAGAGGCAGCAGGTCAGACACCAATGTTAAGATTTTTTTGGCACATCCATGTGACACCAATGAGAATCTGAAGGTTAGAAACAAATTTACCTGGAAAGGGAGACCACTCGTGACAGCAGGACTTAAATCTGTACGACACTCTCTATCTCTGCACTCCCTGCCTATTGTCCTGGAATTCTGGGTGGATCGGAGGGATCAAGAGATCTAATTTCTGCCTGGAAGAAGTCATTAAAGTTATCTGCTTTCATTACCTGCTTCGTAATAAATATAAACATCTAGAATTGGAAGGGAGCATCCAAGCACTCACTGAAGGACATAGATCGGCAGACAACAGGGAGTGGTCGGGATGGTGGCCAAACAGCATATGCTTTGTCTAAGTGAATGACACAAATGGACACTACATCCTCAACTGAATATGTAATGAGGACCATACATTTATGAGCCCTAACCTAAGGCCCCATCTTCGTTCTTTAAGAAAGAGAATCAGTTTTGTTGGATAAAGGTCTGTATATCCAGAAGTTACTTAGGACCAGAAATATATGTTCTAAATACAAGCATCATGTCCTCATGACCTTGCTTGTAAAACTACATTTAGATCAAGGGATCCCACCCGCCCCCTCCCTCACTCAGTACTCGGCATCAAACCCAAGGCCTTGTGCATGCTAAGTAAGAGCTATCTACTTTCAATGATGAACGAGAATGACAGCCAGGCCTGGTGGCATAGGTCTATAAATCCTGCTACTTGGAAGGCTGAGGCAGGTGTATCCCAAATTCAAGGCCTGCCTGGGCTGCAAAGTGAGTTCAAGGTCAGTGTGGGCAATTTAGTGAGAACTTGCCTCAAAACAAGAGGAGAAAGCAGGTGGGATGGAGCATAGGTCAGTGGTGAAGTTCTGGCATAATATGAGCCGAGGGAAAAATGGATATGTTAATTTTAAACTTAGAGTAGAAATGGTGATAATTTAAGTGGTCCAATAATCTACTAGATCCAATACAATCTAGTGTCATTTTACTTCATGTGAAACTAATAATAGTTTCATGTGCATTTTTAATTTACTTCATCGCAGAAATGCCATGTTGTCTTTAAATGCAATAAATCTGCAACAAGAAAAAATTGTTTCTATGCTTTGAAGACATAAGACCTCAATATATTACAAATTTAACATTTTATCTGACATGATAACCAGCATTTGTCAACAAGGGAGAAGTCCAGGTAAGGTGAAATCTATCTTCAAACAAGACCAGAGAAGATTTCTTACCCAGCCCACGAGGATGGGACCAACATGCTCTGTTGAGCCGTCAGGCTTCCGAACGTCTCGAAGCTGAGTAAGGAGCTCTGGCAAGAAATAAACGGAATGCCCATTTTGTTAGACATTCAAATATGAGAAGGGTGGAAGAAGGTTCTGGGCCATTCACATTATTACACAATCACAGATTTGCTCTAAGACAACTCAATTAAGGCTACAGGTTATGACTTGTCTGGGACCAAAACTGTACCTTCATGGAGGGGGATTAGAGAGTCCAGTGTTCCAAAAATTTGATTCAGTTCTTGTTCTGTCATTATGGAGAGTTTCAGCATGGGGTCATGGTAGGCCTGCAGAAGATAGGCAAGAGATGGACACAAATTCTGAAATTCAGAGGAACTCGGTTTGTGGGAATGATTCCTGAGAGGTGCTTTACAATAAAAAA
>CABHPH010142693.1:0-55932 GCA_902168325.1 Peromyscus nudipes
TTTTTTGAGACAGGGTTTCTCTGTGTAGCCCTGGCTATCCTGGAACTCACTCTGTAGACCAGGCTGGGATTAAAAGAGTTCACCATCATCCCCTGGCTTGTGTTGTTTCTTTAAGATAAGCTTCCACTTGGCCACCATTGGCTGGTCTGGAGCTTGCTTTGTGAAGCAGGCTGGTCACCAGTCTTCCTTCCTCTGCCTTCCTAGTGCTGGGTCACAGTGTACACCACCATGCCCTGCTCATCTTCTCTTTCATAAGACTCAGTATTCTACTCACTGTATTTCCTGACCAAGAGTGTTGAGAAGTCCGTAGCACAGCACCCATAGCTTTCTGGACCTGGAGTCTTACTTCTCCCAACAGCTGCTCTTCTTCACATTCTGTGGTCCATACTTGACGATTCCCAACACTGAAAGTATTTCCACATAATTGTAGTCCCTGCTTCCCAGCATGCATTCATAATTCAGTTGAATGCACGTACATACACTGTGCTGAGCACAGGGCTGGATTACAGGCGATGAAGCAAGACTTCCTCTACAAGGCTGGAAAATCCCAGGTGGGCCTTGACCTCCTAAAGCACTTTGCAACCTCTCTGTGGAAGACAGCCTTGAAGAACTGATAGCTGAAAAATGTTAAAATTGTACGAATAAGGAAGATGAAATGTCACAATGTTGTACAGATGTAGGGGCATCTGATCTTAGGTGTAGGGAGACAATGAAGGTACTAACATCTTCCCAGAGTGAGGAATTCTGAGCAATTGCCTTTGGTTTTCATGACTCTTGTACATGTAAGTACATGTACAGTAGATGTATAGCTATTCCTAAGGTTGTTTTTATATGAAATTAACTTAGAAAGCAATTTCTACAGCCAAGTACAAAATTAACAATATTTATATTACCACCATTTTTAGCATGACTGTAGGTATTATAAGCTTTGACAAACTTCTTCCCTCAAATAAGTAAACATAAACAAGATTTTAAGCAAAGCGTTAAATATAACCTTATATGCATTTTTAAAGACTTTTATTCTTCTCTCATGCATTACATCCCGACTAGTTCCCTTCCCCCCCTTACCAGTCCTTCTCCCTACTTTCCCTCTCCCCCAGACCAACTCCTCTTTCTTTTCCCCTTAAAAAAAAAGCAGCATTTTTATGGCATGTATTTTTGTGTCAAAGGCAACAAAGGGTTTATTCTTTCTCATAGTTCAAGTTACAGTCCATCATGGTGAGGAGTTCAAGGCAGGGCGAGCCTGAAGCGGCTAGTCACATCACATCCACAGTCAAGACTCAGAGCAATGACTGCTTCCTAAGGCTCAACTTACTCTGTTTTTTACAGTCCAGGCTCCCCTGAAGAGGGAATAGTACCACTCACAATGAAGATGTGATTCCTACATCAATAGTATAATCAAGATAATGCTCCATAGGCATGGCCAGAGGACAGTCTCCCAGGTAATCTAGATCCTGTCATGCTGACAATTAACACCACTATTACACTATGGAATATATTATTTATACATTTAATATTTTGTTAAGTAATATGTCAAGATGGCCAAAAGAATGAGGCTTGGGATAATAGAGGTCTGAGTGGATTCTCCTCTTTGACTTACTTTTTTGGTGAAGAATTTGTGTCTCATTTCCATTGAGACCCAGTCCATTTATGCATAAAAATGGAGCAGTGATACATACTTAGAGTACTACTGAGATGAGATATCTATCAACATCTAACAATGCTTTATTCCCAATAATAATGGGATGGCAATCAGCAGCAGCATTGTCGTTGTTATTATTTACTAGGATTAGAGCTAAGTTTGAGCTATAATAATCATTCTGTAATTCAATGGTGTAAATGCTATTAAGGTTTCAATGTCTTAATATAAAGGTCTAGAAGTACATTTGTAATTATCATTATTCAAGACTGCCTGACTACTGTGTGCCCTTTAGAGAATGTTGTAATATATTCTAACTCAATAATTAGAGGTATTGAAGAACCACAGGTTGTGCATAAAAGAACAGGAAATGACTAAATAGCCTTGATTTGGGTAACTTGTATTTATGGTTATGCTACTATATGTAATTAGAAACTACTTAGTGAAACCTGGAGTGGTGGGAATGGATGAGGGGAGAAGAGAGTGGAAGCTTCAGAGACATTCATTGTCAGACCTACTAAAGATCTTAGCTTTTATCCTCTTGGTAAAAGACAATGAAAGTTTTAAGCAGGGGTGTGGCTTGCATGTTTCAGTGGCAGCTTGAGGGAACAGGTGGAAGATGACCTCAATGAAGCAGCCAAGCCAGTTAAGGATGTCTTAATATGCCAGTCAGAATCCTTAGAAACTGAATTGGGTGGAGATTGTAAAGCAATAAAATAATAAAACTGAGAAATGGTGATGGCCTGGATCACTGTGGACTGAAATGAATCTTCAGGAGATAAAATTGGCAGATGTTTTGATGGATTGTTTGAGGCAAGGCATTGTCTGGGAAAACAGATAACCCAGAAGACATAATAGCATTGAGAGAGAGAGAGAGAGAGAGAGAGAGAGAGAGAGAGAGAACGAGAACATATCCGGCAAAAATAAAGTAAAATACGTTCAAAATGCCAGGGTAAAATGGAAGTAGACTTGGTGACTAAGTAGATGGGTGGAAGTAAGTAAAGGTGCTTAAGGGTCACCCCTCAAAGAAGAAAAGTAAATTAGAATATATTACAACATTCTTTCTATTTTTAAGACAAAGTCTTCCTATGTAGTCCTGGCTCAAGACTCATCAACTCAAGAGATCCACCTGCATCTGTATCCTGAATGCTAGGATTAAAGGAGTGTATTACCATGCCTGCCTAAAGATGACATTTTGAGCAACAGAATATATAAGAAATGTTTTTGAAAGGGAATTTTATAATTCCTATTTCCAACTAGTAGACTTCCAAGTGCTTGTGGGACATCCAGGTAGTTATAATTGATACACACACTTTTGATATGTGTCTGCCCTGAAGATGTAAGTCTGTGAGATATATACAGTATGTGTCACATGACTTCAGAAGTGGAGAAGATCCCTTGAGACATGTGGGGCTGGTGAGCAAGAGTAGACCCAAGTGTCACCCTTGGAGTTCAGTCTGTAGAAAGAGCTGGTCTTGAACTCAAGGTGATCATCCTCTTTCTCTCAACCTTCTGAATGCTGGGGTTATAGGCAGAATCCACCATCTCTAGCTCATGATCATCAACTGTGTTTATCAAGAACTATTTTTCCAATAGGTTTATTCTATGCCAGGTTCCACCTTTGGGCATTTTTATCTCTAAGGCCCTTCTGACAACTCTCTTGGCTCTCAGTTTCCTTCTCTGGCACCACCAAAAATTCCTGATTCTAACAAAAATCTAACCTGTAGTCAATTGATTTGGAGATCAGAAACTCGCAGTGTCCTGCTGATTGTGTAACGTGAAGTGAAATGGAACTCACCCCAAATGATACCCTCCTATCTGCTCGTGTCCTCACCAGGCCTGTGCCTTTCCCCTCGCTATGTCATTGCTCAAGCTCTTGGCATTACCACTCACATGCCATTCTGTGTTCTGAAATTTTCCCTGACTCCTGAATTCTCACCCCAGTCCCAATTCAACGGTGTGTGCAGATATGTGCGTTGTGTGCACGCACATTTGCTTGTATGTTGGCATTTGTTCACAAACAATTTGAATATTGCAGATATGAATTCAGTAAAATTCTTCAGATGAATGGAGATGAAAAAAGTCACCAAATTAGGCATTTTATGGCTGTGAGGAGAGCAACTGAAGCCCGTGTCTAGTTATTAGATGCCCGTGCAGAAATGTTAATCCCATTCAAGAACCAAGAATGAGGCCTTGCTGTGGTCAAAGGAAACAGAAGTAACTAGACAAGAGTGAACCGAAACACCTTTATTATTGAGTGAAACTAAACCAAGTAAAATTAATTTGTGTGAATCTACAGAATTATGTTTTAGTTGTTATCCACAGTTATATCCTCTTACATCCTAAAGATGCATCACTATACCTATATGAATTTTAAATATCATTGAGGATAAAATGGTACTGCATTTTACAGTATTATTAATCTTTTCTTGAAATCAATATCCCTTAGAAAAGCACCAGAAACTGATTGCTTTAATATGTTGCATAGAAAAACATTTCTTTAGAAATAACCTTATAAGTCTTAAATATACATTGGCATATACATGCACATATCATTTTTTAAGAAAATGAACACAAATTCAAAAACAAACAGAATTAGAAAAATTAGAAATTTTGGATGTTTTTAAAGCTAATGAGCTCTATATCTGAAGAATGCAGTTCAGTGGAAGGATGCTGCCTAGTTGTATGAGGCACTGGGCTTGATTCCCCAGTGCTTAAAGATTAAGATATAAAAAAAAAGACACCAAACTATACCATCTAGAGTGACTGTTTATAATAGCTGGTGGAATTTGCCTTACATGGAAATCTTTGTGTATTTGTTTCAAATGAGAAGACTTAGACAGCATGTGTTGAATTTCGCCTTTTCTATTACAGAGGAGGTATGCTGTACTAGGAAACATTCTCCATAAAGGCTAATTCTAATGGCTTTGCACCCTTTAATAGCACGGTCACTTCAAGACGTGCTCAATCCTTGTCTAACTCCGAGCATTCGCTTTGTTCCTATTTGTTCCTTATTGAAATTGCCTCCTGCCTTGGTTCCCTCGCTGCTTGTGCTCTTTGGAGTCATATTCTAGGCCTCTGCTTAGAACATTCCAAAGAATCCACGCAGCAATAATGACCCCCTCATAATGAAAATAAGAAGACTCTGCCACTTCAGGCAAACGACAACCTTAGAATTAAGTGCGTTTGGGCGCTAATTCTGCCCTTCCCATTTAGAAGCAAAGTTTACAGTTCTCCACAATTTAACTTCCTTACCTCTGAAATGAGACGGTGTTTATAGATGTGACACACACGGGATTGCTGGAGAATCAGGTCAACTGTGTCCCAAAAAAAAAGCCTCAAAGAAGAGCAGTCACATAGTCAGCCAAGCCCATAAGTTCTGAGGAGGGTCTTAGTGTTAGAGAGAGACAGGGGCTGTGCACGTGGCCTGCATGCAGTTTTCACTGGGCTGCTTTTAAAAACTCTTTTCTTTCTTTCTTTGTTTTTGGTGTATGTGTAGAGGTATGTATTTCCGTATGTGAGATATATATATAAATATATATTGTATATATATATAGTTGTGTGGGTGTATACCTGTGTATGTGCATGTATATGCCTTATTAGTTAATTTATGAATTTAGTTATTTATTTGTTTTTGAGACAAGGTCTCCCCCCGAACCTGAAGGTCATCTACTCAGCTAAGCACTGTGGCCCATGAGCTTCAGGGATTAGTTTGTCTTTGTCCTCCTGTGTTCCCAGCTCTGGGGTTGTGAGTGCACCACAATGCTGGGTCTCTTACGTAAGTAGGTGAAGGCGTTTGCGGCAGTCACCTCACCAAATAAGCCCTCTCCAATGCCCTTCAAAAACAATCCTCTTGGCCAGGTGGAGGTGATGGCACACGCCTTTCATCCCAGCACTCGGGAGGCAGAGCCAGGCGGATCTCTGTGAGTTCGAGGCCAGCCTGGGCTACCAAGTGAGTTCCAGGAAAGGCACAAAGCTACACAGAGAAACCCTGTCTTGAAAAACAAAAACAAAAACAAAAACCTCTTACCAGTTCATTCTTTTTGAAATTCCCTCTATTCTTGACTTCTAGAATATTCTTTCCTAAGTCCCCCTGTTCCTGTTTTGTATTGCTTTTCAGATGCTTTCTCTTGATACTCTCCAAGGTTTTTCTGTAATTATTGCATAGCTTCATCTTTCTTACTGTCCATATATGCCTGAGTCTGTCCTGGTCTGTCTCATAGCTGCCCAGCTAATCTTTTCTCAGCCCCTGTACAAACTCATCCTCCTCGGCCTACCCTTGAATGTCTGAATTCATCTGTGCAGGTGACCTTCTCCTCTTTGCTCTCACTCTGACTATTGAATTTGTGCATTAAGAAGTTAACTACCAACTCCACAGTTAATCCATAAATACCTATTTCTGGTTCAAAACTCTTCTCTTCATTTTAGACTCTAATTTCACACAGATCTGTTTGCTATCCCCCCCCCAACTCCTAATTCCTTTGTTCTCAGTTCCCAGTGATACCTGAATTTCTACATGCCCCCCAACCAGTGTTTTGATAGTCTACTCAAACCTGCTCTTTCCTCATTTTTAACCCCTTCCTCATTCTTACCCATTCTGTCACCAAAACGTTTATTTTTCTGTCCCCAATATTGCTTGAATCTATATAACTTTTCATCACCTTGTTTCCTAGTTTAAACTACCAACAGAAATCTCATTTCAAAATTTATTAACCCATCTGTCTTATCCATTTACAGAACAACCTTTCTATATCATTGATTTACTATGGATTTTTAACTGTTTTTATATTTATTTAGAGTAATTGTGTGTACTTGCATGAATTTTTGAGAACTGCGTATGTGCAGGAGCCCATGGATGCCAGAAGAGGGCATTGGATCCCCTGGAGCTGGAGTTAGAGGCTGTTGCGAGCTTTCTGATGTGTGTGCTGGGAACATCCCTTGGGGCTTCTGGAAGACACTGAGCAGTCTTAAGTGCTGAGCCATCTCCCAAGCCCCTCTTCTCACGAAGCTGTTTTAGGGCAAGTAAATGCCTGAACTCCTTAATAAAGGTCACACTCCTCACCAAGTAGCCCTGGTCACAATTTCTTTTTGTTTGTTTTCTGTCCATTCAGGTTTCAGGGCATGGTTAGCAGTTTTTGAAGGTTGTTGCCTGTATCCTTGTGATTGGAATTATATTGAACCCATCAAATCAATACCATTTCTGTTCTTTGGGTCTTTGGCATACTCTAGCAGTCCTTTCAGCCTTCCTAATTGAACCTCATCCTTCTAGGTACTGACTCTTCTGTATCTATGTGGATGACCCAGGGAAATATGGCTGATGTATTTCATTCCAGTATCTGGTGCCTACTACTGTAGACATTCTCCTCCTGCATGTTAGAAACCATCACAAGAACAGAGGCTGAGGAAAAGCAGGACAAAGAGTTTCTGTACCACCCGTTATGTCATATGTGAGGGCTACCATGCGTAAGTTGTCCCAGCCAGGTTACTCCACGGTGAAAGAAGTCGTTTCCTCTCCCCTTTGCTGCAAGACTCAAACAGAGAAGTGGCTTGTCTCAGCTGCGGCTGGCTTCTATTTTGCACACATGAGGGGAACCAGCCTGAAGACAAAACTAACGTAGAAAGGAGAACAAAGAACACTGCAAGACAGAGATCACATCATCCCAGATTCCCGCTCCATAAAACAACGGGTTGCCAATAAATAAAACCTATTTCATGGGGTTCTTCTCCTCTGCTGAGCATCATGTCCAGACTGTTCTGACTTTTCTGATACGTTACTGTGTGGCAGCCACAGTACGAAGTGTCACAACATGTAAGTTAGGCACCCACGTTATCCTCACTGTACACAAGAGGAAGCTAAGCCTTTAGAAGGTCATTGATTAGTAGTGGCTAAATAATTGGTAAGTACTCCAGCTGTAATCCAAGCTTGGATCCACCTGACTCTAGACTTCGTCCTTCAGCGCTCACAGGGCTTAGTCTGACTCAGTCACCTTTTAGACAGCTATGGCATGATGTCCTTGCTAACTCAGGCCAAGCCGCTGAGACATGGTCAGAGTCTTTACAGCTGTTGTGTCTCCCCTCTCCTTCTTCCAGTTGTGGTGCTAGGGGTCCACTCAGAGCCTTGCTTATGCTAAGCATGCTGAGGCTGCTAAGCTACACCTTCATTCCACTTAACAGTTTTTTAAAAGATTTATTTATTATATTATTATTATTATTATTATTATTATTATTATTATTATTATTTGTGCGTGTGTGTACTGTACAGGTGCCCATGGAGGCCAGAAGAGTGACTACTGTTCCCCAGAGCTAGGGTCACAGACAATTATGAGCCACTGGATGTGGGTACTAGGAACTCAACACAGATCCTTTGATAGAAAAATAAGTGATCAGAACCACTGATCCATATGGTGATATTTCATTTGTACTGAAATGTGATTTTATTTGTATGTTAATAAATAAAGTTGCCTGGGGGTCAGAGCTAATAGCAAACCATAGCAGAAGCCAGGCGGTGGTGGCGCACACCTTTAATCCAGATCACATGGCAGACAGATCTCTGTGTGTTCAAGGATATAGTCAGCATGGAGACACACGCCTAAAATCTCAATACCAACCATAGAAGACCTGGAGGTCTGTATAGACAGGCAGTGACAAGGAGGTCATGTAGTTGGGCTTACAACCAATGAGAAGGCAGAACAGAAAGTCAATAAAAAGACAGATACACAGAAAGTAGGTCGCTTGCTGAGGGGAAGGACAGCAGTGGCAAGAAGGGTAAGAAGAAGGGTTTTTAGTCTCAGCTCTTACTACTGCTCTGACCTCTTGGGCTTTTAACTCTGCATTTGGCTCTGTGTTTCTTATTTAATAATAAGACTGTTATATCTACAGATCCATCTGGCCAGTCTCCCTCATATTAAAATAACAGTTATAAAGGTATCTTTCTCTCAATAGCCCATAGTATGTTGTTATGAACTTCAGTATTGGGGAGCAACAATAAAGTCATGTGTAGGCAAAATTCATAAAAGGAAGACAATGTTTGAAGATGATGTTCCTGTTCACCAGGGGATGAAGATGTTAACTTACAGAAGATACAACAAACTCCTGGGGAAAGCATTTGGGAATAATTCTGAGGATCTGTGGTAGAGGCCTGGGAATCTGACTTGTAGATGAACTACTATGTTGCTTAAATCATTAATAATTATTTATTATAAGTAACTAATAATTTTTAGGTGGCTCAGCTGAACTTAAACTTGGACTTCTGATCCTCCCACTCCATACCACCTCAGCTCCATGTGCTGGGATTACAAGTATGGCCCACTGTGGATACCATATCCAGCTCTAGGGCTATATTTCCAATAGAAGTCTTAAATAAAGTCCAAGGCTCTAAACTTAAATCAGGACACAGAGGTCGAAACTATTCAATATGATGCTGAAGTCTCTCATCTGATCCCTCACGACTTCATGACTTTATTGGGCAGTGACACCTCTCAGGTGAGCTGGGCTGAATTTCCAGGATTATACTTTCCAATATTCAGTTGAGGACTTTGATATTATGACAGCTTGTCTCCAAACACAGTTCATGTTTGTTCATCATTGTAACTCTCTTGGTTTTGGGGAAAGTGAATTTTTAAATTGTTAAAAGGAGAAAAGTATTGGCCTTGACTGTCTTTCAAGGGCTATTCTGGGATGACAAAATCAGATGGCTTCACATCACATAGATATTTGACAGAACGAGTTTCAAAGCCGAGTCTCATACCACATTGGTTCTATTACAATGGTGTGAGTGGTTATTAGCACTTCCTAAAACATGGACAGGAACTAAGGGCTCAGAAGGCGCAAGTGGAAGCATGGGGCAGTGGGCTGCCAGAGTCTCAGAAATCAGTGCACACATCGGCAATCTGTGCACACACAGGCAAACTTGGAAGGCCTTCCTTTTACACTCCCACTTAGCTTTCCTTTTAAGTGTCAAATGAAGCAGGTGGTGAAAAATGTGGTGCACCCATCATTTTGACATTCCTCTGCAAATTAATCAGGCTTTGATAGTACAGGTCGGCTCTGCCACTCAGGGGAGCCTTCAGCTTTGGGATTCTGGCAGGAGTTCAAGAGGAATGTGTTGCTTTGAACTCAGTTGTTAGCTGTGCAAAATAAACACTATCCACCTTGCAATAAAAAAAAAAGCATCAGCAGGAGAAAAAAAAAAGAGAACATTCTAAACCCCTCCCTTGAGACTCCAAAACCCTCCCTGTGGCTACTAAATTAGGACAGGAAAATAAGGCCTGCGTGTGAAAAGGAAAAAGGGGGAAAGAGCCTTCTTACGACAAACACACACAAAATGACAATCGCTGAGAGCTGATTATGTTTTCATGATCACAGATGCGGGGAGAGTCAGAGAGCTCGTGGACGCATCTTGATGTGATGCTGCTGGAGAATGTTTCCTGGCGAATTATTTGCTAGTACCACTGTTCACTTCCTGTGCTGGATTTATGCTAAATCCTGTTATTAGTCTTGCTCTGCAGTTGCCATTGTCTATGAGTAGACGCAAGGCTGAAAGGCTACAGTCAGCCTTTTATTATACACCATGTGAATGGGGATTTGACCCAATGTCCAACCACTTCCCCCCTTCAGTTTTTATGTGAGCTTGCTGAGCCTTCTCCAATAAATCACCAGGTCCCAGTGAAGTTTTACTCCTTTTTCCCTCTCCTTTTAACCCCAGTGTGTGTGTGTGTGTGTGTGTGTGTGTGTGTGTGTGCACTTTAAAAAGATAAACCACACAATTTCCTTTCCTTTTCAAACAGTAGGTAAGACCTATTCATGACATTCAATTTCTATTGTTCTTCCTTCCCAAAATATACAGAACCATATTTGATGCTTTCATTTCCTTCCAAGATTATAGGAATGCTAAAAATAGATAAGGCAGAAA
Source organism: Peromyscus nudipes (assembly GCA_902168325.1). Lineage (NCBI taxonomy): Eukaryota > Metazoa > Chordata > Mammalia > Rodentia > Cricetidae > Peromyscus > Peromyscus nudipes. Next base: position 10,551 of record CABHPH010142693.1, read on the forward strand.
CCCAAAGAAAAAATTTATATTTTAAACAGATATGATGTACAAACCGTCCTAAAAGCTATGGGAAAAACTAATATTCCCTGCAAAATCCAGCTGAGAATTTTCTAGAAAAGCTTTTGAACCTTTTAACAAAATTTGATGTCATCTTAAATCCTTTAAATAAAATTAACACAAGTGTTGTCTCTTTTATCACATGTATACGATTCTAAATTTTTTAAATGCATTATAATGGTTTATATTTGTGGTTCTATTGTATATGAGAATATAACCACCATATTTAAAAATATTCTCAGATTTAAACATCAAATCTTAAAAATTATCATTCTAAGAGCCAAGTGGTTATGACCAGTAAAAATAAGAAAATAATAGACGCTTCTGTTTCATCTTATATATTCCATTGTTATCTTTCTAACGGTTTTGTATACACACTTGTGCTACTGGCTTCTGTTTCAACACTATCAGATTATATCTAGAAATAGTCACAGTAGTGAGTCTTATAGACTTTAAATTTTCCTCACAGATTTTTTTCTGATACTCACATAAATAATTATTATTAAAGTTTTTGAAATCTTATGTCAATTAATTGCAAACGTTTGTTCTGGCATTTTGTTCCCCACAATGAGTCCTATAATAAACGTTCATCTAGAAACACACTGATATTCTGATATATATTCTACTCAGATGAATTTAAATTATAATATAGACATTAGTGTGCAGAGTTAGTTAGTTATATTAACCAAATCATGGAATACCACTATGGTAGTTTGAATAAGACTGCCCCCCTAGGCTCATATATTTGAATACTTTATTCTCCTTGGGTGGAACTATTCAAGAAGGATCGGGAGGTGTGGCTTTGTTAGAGGAGGTGTGTCACTAGGGTAAGGCTCTGAGGTTTCAAAAGACCTGTGCCATTCCCAGTGTGTCGTCTCTTTCTCCTGCTTCTAGATCAAGATGTGAGCTCTCACGCATGCTTGTATCATGCCTTTACTGTGCCGTCATGCATTCAAACCCTCTGAAAACCGTAAGCCCTGTAATCAAACACCGTTGTGTATAGGTTGCCTTGATCACCATGTTTCGTCAAAGCTACAGAAAAGTAACCAAGACAGAAGTTGGTGCTAGGAAGAGGGCTGCTGTGTGACAAACCTTACCAGGCTGTTTGGGGAAGAATGTGGAAGATCTTGGGACTTTGGACTGGAAGAACTGTTCAATGGTGTAAGCAGAGCTTAAGAGGTGGGTCATCCTAGCAGAAGCTGTGAAGACGGTGCTGAGAGTTAGATGGACTCTGGAAGCACAGGTTGTGATGTCCTAGAGGGAACAAATACCAGTAGCTGGGCAAGAGACTGTTCTGGTAATATGTGGCAAAGGATGTGGCTGCTTTCTGTCTTCATCCTCAGAGTTTGCAGGAGGCTAAATTAAAAATTAATGGATTAATTTCTTTGGCCAAGGAGATTTCAAGATAGCCTAATATTGACCGCATCATGTGGTTATTAGTAATCACTCTTCTGCAGGTCTACAATGAAAAAAATGGCAAATGCAGCAAAAAGAAATACAAAATATACAGTTGAAAGAGAAAAACAGCAGCAAGAAACTTAATGATGGAACCAAAGCTTGTGCTGAAAGTATAAGTAGATTGAAGAGAGTCCCGGTATTGAAATAAAGGTAGAGACAACCTTGGGGCAAGACCCCACTCCCCTAAGCTTCCAATTGTGAAAGAGCAAGGGCTAAGAAATTTTCTGGTCCTAGAAAGGAAAAACAAATCAAAGCTGCTGTAAATGTGATTCAGTAGCCGGGCGTTGGTGGCACACGCCTTTAATCCCAGCACTCGGGAGGCAGAGGCAGGCGTATCTCTGTGAGTTCGAGGCCAGCCTGGGCTACCAAGTGAGCTCCAGGAAAGGCGCAACTCGAAAAACCAAAAAAAAAAAAAAAAAATGTGATTCAGTGGGGGCCAAGGTCCACCCTAGCTTGGAAGTCAAATGTGCCAGTGCCGTCCACTTGGTCTGGCTATAAAGTCATGCAGGACACAGGAGTAAAATGCTCATGGAATCGTCCTCTGTGGACAAAGAGAGCCACTGAGGCCAGATGTGTGGCAGGGGAGTCCCTGCATGGAGATCCTGAGACGACATGAGGTAAAGCTGTAGAAGTGAACCAAGGGTTGCCTTGGAGACCCCAAGATTTTGGAAACACTAGAGCCATGAGACATCTAGCAAGTAGAGCTGCACCCGGGGATTGAAACCAGCCCCTCTGAAAGAGACACAAATGTGTTGTGGCCATCAAAGCTAGAAAGGCAGAACCATCTAAGCCCTTTGACATCAGACATAGAGCTACAGGATTTGGAGTTTGGTCTCCAGTCATGCTCTGGTCCCGTATTTCCTCACTAAGCCCTGATTCCTCCCTTTTGGAAAGGTATATTCTGTGCCATTGTATGTTGGAAGGATGTAATCTGCTTTTTGACTTTATGAGGGGTTTTAATTAAGAAATTGCCTTGAGTCTGAGAAGACACTTTAGTCTTTAAAGCAGTGGCGACACCATCACAGACTTTGGGAACTTTGGGGGTTGGACTAAGTACATTTTGCATTATAATATGGCCAGGATCCTACGGGGCCATGGAGTAGAATGTGGTAGCTGGATGACTGAGAATGGCTTCCCATTGGCTCCCATGTTTGAATACTTGGTCCCCATTGGTGGAATGGCTTGGGAAGTGTGGCTTTGTTAGAGGAGGTGTGTCCCCGGGGGCGGGCTCTAAGGTATGGAAAGACCTGTGCCATCCCCAGTGTGTCCTCTCTTCCTCCTACTTGTGGATTAAGATGCGGGCTCATAGCTAAGCTGTTGTGCCACCATACCTTTGCCCTGCCATAGTGGATTCTGACCCTCGGAAAACCACGAACCCAACTAACACTTCCTTTTATAAATTGGCTGGCTCATGATATTTTGCCAGAGCAATAGAAAGGCAACGGAGACAACCAGCCACGTTTTAAAGGAAAAATGGAAGAGAGTAGGAAAAGGGGGTGTACGTACTTGGGTACTGATAATAATTTGTTGCATGAGAAAGGTAAGTATCAAATAGCATGCGCAAAAGAGAATCATTAAAGGGAAACCTCCCCACGTGTATAGATTACAGAGAAGTTCTGGAGAGTCCCGTGCCAGCAGGCAAAGAGTGCCCATTCCTGGAGATGGGATAGGTAACAAAATAGAGAAGGAGGTGCGGAGCCTTTGGCACTCTCTGTCTCAAATCTGGTTTGGTACCATTGCTTCCCTGACCCCTAACAAAGCATTGATCATTTGCTAAGTTAAATAATGACTATGGGTATGTGTGTAGGGGGGTCAGGATAAACCCATACAGTTTAGGATGTTAGTAAATTCTTCATTTTTCTGCAATATTTTGATTCCTTTGTATTATAAATACATAAGAGGGTGTGTTCTGAGGGTACCTTGTCTCTCTGGATATTCTGTAGAAACTACTCCATACTGTTCAACTCCCTATTTTTAATTTGAAAATGAGAAAAATACTGGAATGACTGGCTGTGTGCCAAAGAAGCAAACAGTATGACTCTCTGAGGGTAGGTATTTGACTTTCCATTACTATAACAAATACCTCAGATAACCAACTTATATAGACAGGTTTATGTAGTTCATGGCTTTGCAGGTTACAGTTTAGAATCTGCTGCCTTCATTACTTTAAGGCCTGTGGTGAGACAGCCTGCCGTGGGGGAGAACATGGCTAAAGTGCTCACCTTATAGACAAGAAATGAAAGAGACAGAGAGGAGAGGCAAGGGCCCATTGCCCCTTCCAAACCACACTCCCAGTTATAGCCAAGTTAGGGACTGAGCCTTTAACACATAGGCATTTGGGAAACATTTCACATCCCATGACAGCAGTATCTGAGCATCTCTTGACACTGGGAGTAAATATGCTGTGGTTTGGATGTGGTTAATCCTTTCCAAAACTCATGCTGAAACTTGGCTGCTGTTGTTGTGACATTGGGAAGTTGGGTCTTTATGAGGCGATTAAGGCTGTTAAGAAGGACCAAAGCCTTTGCCAAGCAAGTGAGTTCTCGCTTGTCCAGGATGGCCTGGTTATAGCAGGAGCAGGTGACTGGAATTTTCCTGTGCGTTTGTCATAAGATGACTTCCCTCCCTCCCTCTCTTTTTTGGGGTTTAAGATGTTTCCCATGGGTTTGTTTGAAAAAAAAAAAGTTTAAGGGGAGAAACTCTTTCATCATCATTGCTATAACCATGAAATGTACTTTCTAAAATGACTGAACAGCTTGCTCTGATTATGAAATGTCCTTATTAGCTATTGATGCCAACAACTGTTGGGTCACTGAAGTCTTGCTTTTTGTTTTAACCTCTGACACAGAGGGGGAGACATAAAGCGGCTCAAGTTTCCTTGGATTCAGGCTATGCTGGCTTTTGTCGGGCTGGCTTCACTGAATTATAAGTTTCTGTTTGACTTTGTAGTTTCCGAGGGGCTTGAATGAGAACGGTTCCCATAGGCTGGTATGCTTGCATACTTGATCCCCCTGTCCCCATTGGTAGAACTGTTTGGGAGGGATGAGGAGGTGTGGCCGTGTTAGAGAAGGTGTGTCACTGAGGACTGGATTTGAGGTTTCAAAAACCTTGAGCCCTTCCCAGTTTGCTTTTTGCCTCCTGTTTGTGGTTCAAGGCCTGGGCTCTCCTCTGCTGCTCCAGATGCCTGTCCCCTGCTGCCTCCATTCTGCCATCATGACCTATAATCCTCTGAAACTGTAAATCCCTAGTACATTCTTTCTTTCACAGATGGCCTTGGTTAGGGTATCTTATTATAGTAAAGAAAGCTATCTAGTACAGGATGGATCTCATAAGAACCATGCTCCCCTCGGCCACAAACGCAAACTAAAACCAGCCTCTAATCCATTACGCTCTCCCATGCTATCCTATTAACACTCAAGATGGTTGGCTGTAATGTAGCAAGAAAAGTGAATGTAGGCTACCAAGCTGACTCAGCAAGTAAAAGGACACGCTGCAGCTTCCTTATACAGCTCCAATACACCTGCCTAGAGATGGCACCACCCACAGGAGGCTGATTCTTCCCCCCTCAATCAGTTTGTCACAGACATATCCACAGGACATTCTCATCAAGGCAATTCTTAAGCTGAGGTTCCCTCTTCCCAGGTGACTCTATAGTCTGTGTCAAGTTGATGATAAAAATTCACAAGGACACTGAATATTTTAATTGTTGTTTTCTGTGTCTTGAACTCTTTGAGCAAGTACTTTCACTAAAAGGCCAATAGTCTTAATGAGATGATTTTCTCTGGCCACATTCCTTTGGCTCTTGTGCCAATTTGATCACCTCACCAGTGGTAAGCAGGTTTTCTGACATGGTTCACACGGGGATTGTTGATTTGTTAGTTTCTAGTTCATCTCATTCATTTTTGTGATAAAATTCTTCTACAGTAGGCTATAGATCAGGTGTGGAGGTACACTCCTGTCCTCCCAGAAGTCAGGAAGTGGAGGCAGAAGGCAAGGAGTTCAGTACAAGCCTTGGTTTCGTAGCAAGAGAGGGTAGCCAGGGCTATATGTGACCCTGTGTAACACACAAACAATTTGTTTGTTTGTTTTGACACTTTACATGTTCAGTACCTTTCTATTATACAGAGAGATGCTGTAACAAGCACTAGATATGGAGATGGTGAAGTAATTAGACTGTATTTGTTTTGCATACTACAGACTTTTACAGAGTGAACACATTTTGCTTCTATTTTCATAAGAAAATAACCCACACCCAATTGTCACTTAAAGTGTGACACTCAAAGCTATTTTGCTTTCTTGTGTTGACTTTTACTGCAACATTTAATTGAACCTAAAAGCATATGTCGCAGGGCAGGGATCTGGCTGTCACTTGAGTCCTAACTCCATCATTCTCAATTGTATTGCTCTTTGCAAACCACCACACTTAGACTCTGCCCTGCCCCAGCCAAGGAGTCTGGCTCTTTGCTAGTAAAATTCCATTTGTGGACATGAAACCTTGATTTTTGTATAAGTTATATGTATCATAAAATATTATTTTGGTTTTTGTTTCAGCCACAAACCTTGGGTTCTCTGGTTATATAACACAAGTGGCTAGCTATAGGCCTTGGGCTTTAGTCTAACAATACTCAGTCTACAGTAGCACATAGGAGGCAGTCAACATGTGTCTGTGGTTGAACAAGTAGTTGCAGTATTTGGAAAGTCCAGGCAGAATAATGCTTGAGTTCAGGAGTTCAAGGTCAGCGTAGGCAATGTAGCAAGGTCCTGTCTCTAAAAAATTAAAAAAATTAGCATTTTATTTTACTACCAGTTCCCTATAATCTGCTTTAATATATTTGGTAGCTGTGGTAGTTTGAATGTGATTGGCCCCCATAAGTTCATAGGGAGTAGCACTATTAGGAGGCATGGCCTTGTTGGAGTAGGTATCGTCTTGTTGGAGGAAGTGTGTCACTGTGGAGGTGGGCTTTGGGGTCTCATATATGTTCAAGTCATGGCCAGTACCTCAGTTCACTTCCTGTTGGCTGCCAATCAAGATGTAGGACTCTCAGCTCCAGCACCATTTCTGCCTGTATACCACTATGTCCCACCATGAGGATGACGAACTAAACCTCTGAAACTGGAAGCCACCCCATTCAACATTTGCCTTGTAAGAATTGCTGTGGTTATGATGTCTCTTCGCAGTGACACACACCCTGACTAAGACAGTAGCACTCACAGTGACAGTAGCACTCACGGTTACTTCTTAGCAAACCCCATTGGCCTTCTGATGGTGCTGGTAGGTGGAGTATTCCCTGAAAACTGCTGTGACTTTAAAACTCATGGAAAAGCTCTCCCATTTGTTTCTTCCTTAAATACATTTAAATAAACCCTTGAGGAAAAATAATTGAAGTCAGTTCCATGTTCATTGTATTAATTATTTTTCAATTTTGAAAAGAATCCTGTTTAATAATGGAATTAATTACTTCTTCAGTAGAAGTTCAGAAGAGTCACTAGACTAAATGAAGTGTTATTTCTCGTCAGAATGAAAAGAAAATCAATATATGTATATATATGCACGTATATATGTACACATAAAGACTGATGGCAAAAATCCTTTAACCTCTATATAATTGTTCATGAATTTCCCTTTAGCCTAGACAAGTACTTGACACCTTCCCACTGATAGATAAGGCCAGCTACCAAATTTTATGGCTCAGAGTCGCAGGATTGAAGGTTTATGACATGAAGAATCATTTCGGGTACTATGGCATGGTTGAGCCAACTCTTACTTCCAAGTCTATAGTTTTTTTTTCTTGAAGACAATTATAGAGGCCTGGGCTGTGGAGACATCCAAGTTGACAAATTGCTTTCCTTGTAAGCATAGAGAGCTGAATTTAACCTGGAGAACCCTTACTTGTAACCCTAGCACTGAGGAAGCAGAGACAGGGAGATCCTAGAGGTGTACTGGCCAGCCAGCCTAGCCTACTTGATGATCTTCAGGCCAGTGAGAACCATTGTTTATTTTTTTAAATGGCAGATTAGCACCTGAGGCCACTACACATGTGTGCCTACATTTGCTCACACAGACACACACAGAAGAAAATTATTTCAAGTTATAATTGTGTTTTGAATGTGTATACAGATGATATGTTATCTGTTAATTTCTGAGAAATTATGCACTTTCATGTGTGTGAGATGACAGAGCTGGAAGGTCTTGTCTGCCATCAACCTTAATTCCACACATCTCATAGAGAAATGGATACTCTTTTTATACTGTGGTGGTTTAAATAAGTATGGTCATGTGTTTGAATGCTTGGCCCATAGGGAGTGGTATTTTAGGAGGTGTGGCCTTGTTGGAGGAAGTGTGTCACTGTGGAAGTGGGCTTTGAGGTCTCATATATGCTCAAGCTAGGCTCAGTACACAGTTTGCTTCCTGTTGCCTAAGGATCTATATGTAGAACTCTCAGCTACCTCTCCACCACCATGCCTGCCTGCATGCTGCCATGCTTCTTGCCATGATGATCATGGACTAAACCTCTAAACTGTAAGCCAGCCCCATATAAGTATTTTCCTTTGTAAGAGTTGCCATAGTCATGGTGTCTCCTCATAGCAATAGAAACCCAACTTAAGACAATACCACTAGCACACAGAGAATTTAAATGCCGCAGAGAAGGTAGACTAAGTTGGCTACAAAGGGCACATCTAATGTCAACTCTATTTTATATTTATCTATATTTATATTTCATGTAAATATATCTTTTTTGACAATCTGGCTGAGGTTGTAGATTCCAGAACAGTGATATAGACCAAGCAATATTCAATTGTGGAATATAGAAGGGAAATATTTATCTGCAAAATTAAGAGGGATAAACAGATTCTCAGTAGAGAATGTACATGTCAGATTATGTTAGATGTATACATTTTTTATCTCGTTGGTGTAAGTATGGGGATAAGTTAGAGGATTACGGGAGACCGGAAGGTGACAATCAGCTACTTAAAATCACTTATCCCTAAATCTGGATGCCATCAGTGCAGAGAGAAACATAAAGAAGTCCCAGCCCTGTGAGTGACACATCGGGCTGTTATATTCATCTTGGGAGAATGATCAGCCTTTACCTCAGAAATGTCTGCAGAGAATCAATGGCACTACATAAAAACTGCCAAGACTTTACAGTGTCTCCTGCACGGAGGCAGTCTGATAACTTATGTGAAAGCATGATTCATGACTGTAAGCTTGGCCCTCTATTTAATACACCGAAGACTGGTGTGTTTACAGAGACTGAGGTGACACTGTGTGACTTTGTTTACTATGATATTGACAGGAGTATATCAAACTCTTGCAGCCTGTTAGGCAGATATTACTACTCCACTTTCTAGGAATAGATAATTCTTTTAAAGGTTAGGGTAGCTGCTTAGGGACATGTGATATGAGATAGAGCTTGAATCCAATCTCTTCTTTCTACTATATGCTGTTAAAATTCTCCTTTCTCAAGCTGGTATGGTGCACACACCTTTAACTCCAGCACTTGGAGACAAAGCAGGTTGATCTCCGTGATTTGGAGGTCAGCCTGGCCTACACAGTGAGTTTTGAGACTGTCTCAAAAAAAAAAAATCGAAAGAAAAACTGCTTTCTCAAATATAAAATAAGAATCTTTAGAAAAAAACCCGTACTTTGGATTGTGTACATCAAATTCAATGGATAGCAAAGTTTCTACTTTATGACCTTCATGAGTCATTTTGACACACAATGATAAATGAGTCGTGCTTGATTCTCTCTTCTCCCAACTTCCTCCTCCTCCCACTTCCCACATATTCATTAATACATTGCACCCATGAGGGGAGAAGTACTTCTGAAAGTCATGAACTCCTGAGTCACTATGCCAATCAAACGTAATAGCTGTATGTCAGGTTGTGTTTTTTCTTCTTAGTGTTGTTAGTCATAGCAGAAGGCAGCTTCATTGTGTATCACTGGCTTATTCATTTTGTCTAAATGTATTGGTTTCTTTCAAGGATATTGTCTGTGCTTAGATTATTATATTACAGACTTAAATTTCATAGTTCAGTGTGGCACACAGAATGCTTTCCCAAAGATACCCGTATCCTCACCCCAGAACTTTTATTTTTAATTTAAAATGTTTTAATATTATTGTGTTTGCACATGATGTGCATGTGTGGGCACAAGTGCCACAGATCACATGTGGAGATTACAGGACAAGGTAGTGGGTACACTTCTGTTCTTTCATCTTTATGTGGGTTCTAAGGATTGAACTTGGGGCACCAGGCTTGCTCAGCAAGCACTGTTACCTTCTAAGGCATGACTCTGGCCCCAGGAAGTTCTGAATATGTTACTGTAGGGGCAAAATAGCCACAGGCTTTTGATTATTTCCGTTGTTCCTCTCAATCACTTTGCCACAGTGATCCAAAAACAACTACCACAGAGTTCAAAATGGCATGTTATAAAAATAGTTTGCTGACTCATGCTTAATGCTCACTCTCAAAATTAAACATAGTCAACTACTTATGGATACATTCATAAATATAAACATGTTCATAATACTTGTTATTGCTTAATTTTTGCAGAAAAATGCTTCTCTTTAATTCTCAGTTTTGATTGTAGTCGAACTCTAGTGCATTCTGCTTCAAGACCCTTTCTCCTCCTCATAGGAAGGGCTAGATTCTGGCATTGGGTATAGCTGATGACTATTCTCTGTCCGCTTTCCTAGGAATCTCTAGCATTTGTCTTCAGCTGTGATGTGTTGAGAATTTCACAAGGATACAGTTTTGGTTCTGGGTCTTTGTTCCACTGTGATGAACTCTTTCAACCTCGTGTCATAGATCCAGGACTGGGAAATTTTAATGCACACGTTAATTTCTTTCTGCCTATTTTATATTTCCTATTGTACTTTTTTTCCCATTATGTGTATGTGTGTGTGCCCACCTCTCTGTATGTGTACCACAGGTGTGCAAGTGTCTGGGAAGGGAGGAAGGAGCCCCAGATTCCCCAGAACTGCAGTTACAGGCTGGGTGTCCTATACAAGCAGTATTCTTCACCCCTGAGTCACCTCTGCAGCTCTTCTTCCTATCGCTTTGTAACCAGTTACTGAGTTCTGAGCTGTCCAGGGATAGGCATGTAGCTCCGTGTTAGCGCTATTGGCCTAGCATGCATGAAGGCCTGGATTTGACTCCCAGAACTGAAAACGAAACAACAATCTGCTGAATTTTGAGCTTTCTGGCATGGTCCTCTGTGTTGTTATCTTTTCTTTCAATAAAACTATCTGTCGTGCTATATTTTGAAAGATTCCCTCTGCCTTGTCTTCCTTTCAAACTACTGATTATTTTTTTCATTTTATTTTATTGTTCTTGAGCCCAGACTCAAGGACAGCCCAGGCTGCCCTCCAACGCATTCTGTGGCCACATGATTTTGACCTTCTAGTCCTCCCTCTGACCCCTGCATTGTATTACAGCCGCGAGTCACCACACTAGCTGACAAATCCTGTTTTCAACCTCTAAGGACTCCTCTTCCTTCTTCTTGGGATGCTCCGGCTTTCATAGTTTCATGAAATAAGCTCTTAAATAATAATTACAAAGTTCAATGATCTTTTCTTTCTCTAAATGATTTTCCTATCTTGCTTTTTTTTTTTTTTAAGTAAATAACAAAGTTAAGTAGTGTTGCATAGCTTTTAGGAATGTAGGTTGTAGGGGCCAGATTTTTGGCTTTCAATCTCAGCTCTAACACTTATTAACTAGATGGCTTTGAACAAGTCGTTAACTTTCTATGGCCCTTAGTTTCCTGCGTTGTAAAACAGTGAGTATAATAGTACCTCCTTAAGGGAGATTTAAATCCCACAAGATGAAATACATTTAGAAATGGAAAGACACAGAGCAGTATCTACCGTGTATTACTGTGGTTATTCATGTGGTTGCATGTTCTTCTTGGAGGAGGAAGGAAGCCTCCTTAATTCCAGGTGCTAAATGTGAACAGGGGTAGTGAAAGCAAGACACTTTTCACAGGGACTTTTCCCACAGAGAGGAGGGACACTCGGAACACCAGCTCAGCTGGCTGACTTTACAGCTGCAGGCAGGCAGAAAGCCAGAGGTCAGCTGGGCGCTCAGATGCCAAGGTGAGGAGAGGTTTGGCCTCCTCTTCCTTGCTCGAAGCACTGGCTTCAAACAGGAAGCTTGCTCACTTTTTAAAGATAAAGCCCTATAGTGGTTAGCCTGGAGGTAAACGCTGGCTTGCAATTCCAGTTTTTCTGCCTGCTGGATGGATGGGGAGTGGAGTCTGTGAAGTGGAGAAAGCTTCAGGCTGAAGGTTTTTTTTTTTTTTTTTTTTTTAAATCTTCCCCCGTTAGCTCCTTTTTCTTCTCCCCCTCCCCTTGTCAGTCTGTACGGCATCAGGAGACGGGCCCGAGTGGGCATCTAGGGAATGTGGGTGCCTCCCCTTGTCTCCTGGGTCAGCAGCTTTCAGAGGCTCTTAACAGGAATGTGTAGTGATCTCTTATCAGGCTGTGGTCTACAGCCTGTCCCACCTTCCCTTCATTGTTATCAGTCAGTCCCTCTTCCTTTCAGCTTTTTCAGTGTGTTCTGGGGGCAGGGTTGTGACTCATGAGACATATTTGCGTTTAAAATAAATCATTAGCCCCCACCCCCAAGTCGTCCTACTTCTGCGTCACTGAATTTGAACGAGTTGTTATTAACAATTATCCAACGAAGTAGACATTGTTATTATCATCCCAGGTTTACATATGAAAAGAAAAAGGAGAACAAACTCCAAACCCTGTGACTGATAACTGGAGACTAAGTGTGAGGATGAACGTAAATCCTTAGGAGAAAATGAATTGTCAATCATATGGGTCTTGATACTATGTAGACAAATTGCCAGGATTATTTTCTAATTCTTTTTAAATAAATAAATGTTTTATTAAATAAGGTCTTTTACATAAAGAAAGCTTTGTTTGTTCTGAAGTACTGTTGGTGAGATTTGGGCTTGGTAATAATGAAGTCCTTGGCTGGGAGGATTTTAGCTCCTAAGCTTTGAGCACATGCGCTGGGTGTCCCCCAGTATCAGTTTTGGCCCACGTTCTTTATCTGTTCTGTCGTTAGCATCTAGACCGCAAAGAGAACAGGACTTCCCATTCATTTCTAGGATCCTCTGTGGGCAAAGCCCTCTCCTGGTTCTCGTGAGACAAATGTGTATAAATGTAGAGCCAAAGTTAGTTATAACAAAACTACTGCGTGAGCTAAAGCCAGAAGTTACCTGAGATTCTCTCTTTCTCTCCCTCCCTTCCTCCCTCCCTCCTTCCTTCCTTCCCTTCTCTCCCTCCCTCTCTCCCTACCTCCCTTCCTTCCTTTTTCTTTTCTTTCTCTTCTCCTTTTCCTTTTCTTTCTTCCTCTTTTTTCTTTTTCTTTTTCTTTCTTTCTTTCTTTTTTTTTTTTTTTAAATTTTACATTGTCTGTCTATGTAACCCTGACTGAACTGGAACTATGTAAACCAGACTGGCTCAGAACCTATAGAGATCCACCTGCCACATTTTCTTTTTATAAAACACAGTAAGAAAAGTTGTTAAAAGTCAGTCAGGATTTTTCTGATCTGCAGTGTCAATATTACTGCATACAAAAAAATCAGCCATTCTTTGGACTTAGCATGGAGAAAATAGCTGAATATGTTATTATATATAGTAAATGTTACATGCTGTGTTGGCTCCTGATCTTCTTTCAGAAAATGTAGAGATTATGTGTTTACCCAATCAGGCTTCTGGTTGAGGGAAAAATAACAAACTGTACATATTGATTGCCAGACGACTTTTGTTTTTGTTTTTTGTTTGTTTGTTTTGCTTTGTTTTTTTTGAGGAAGTTTATAAGTGTATCATTTGTAAAGAAAATTCCTCTGGAAGATAGAGCTTTCATATTTCTTCAGAAGACTGACGGCTGCAACTGCATTTTTACCTCTGGATTATAACTACAAGAAAGAAATTTTGTGATTTGTTCTTTCTCCTACCAAAATTTTGACAGTGTGACTGGGCAGTTGGAAAATAGTTATCGGAGGCTAGAGAGATGGCTCAGCAGTTAGGAGCACTGACTGCTCTTCCCGAGGACCAGGGTTGGATTCTAAGCATTTCCATGCAGAACTAAAGTCCCAGGGGATTTGACACCCTTTCTGGCTTTCTCTGTCCCTGCACTGATGTGCTGCACAAACCTACATGCAAGCAAATCACCAATACACATTAAAAAAAAATAGGGAAAATAATTAGCTTGCACATAAATCAAACTTGAAAAATAGGAATATAAATATTCTGAGAAATAACAATAAATAATAATAATGATAAATAAATTACAGAAGAAAAAGAGAATTTACTAACTCAATCTAAAAAGACAAATTTCTAATGAGACGGACTTAATACAAGGGCAAACACTTACCAAACCCTGTTTCTTGTTTCCTACTCAATGTCTTCAGAATTGCCCTTACGTCCAAAAGTGCTGATTTATTGCTCAAATATCGCACCTAGTTGGTATGCTGAATAAAATTTTAATTGACAGGTGACTTTTGTCTTTTCTAGTGAAATATTTTATTAGCCAACTGTTCCATTTGTTAACATTGTTATAGTTTTCTTATTTGAATTTGGAAGTCTGTGTAAGCATAAGACAGAAGAAATGAAGTCTTTGAGTTTTTATAAAATCAATGACTACAGTGAATGATGAAAGAATAGCCATGTGTTTTAACAACCAGTGCTGTAGCCAAAACATGTCTGCTTACATTCTTTATTTCTCCTAAGCGGCATTTCTTGTGAAAGGTTTTGTTTGTATTGCTACAGTCGGAGAAAAATGCACTCAACAGTGAGTTGGATATGGACAGTTTTCCTGAATAATAGCGCATGTTCTAACCAACACCCCAGTCTCACCTCAGAACTGAACCTGAAGTTTAGGACACTTGAAGAAATGTTTAAAATTTACATTGCTGCTTATGACACAGCAGCTTCTGATTCTAGGAAGACATCTAGGAAGCCAGGAGTTGCTAGAGAGCAGTTCACTTACACAGGATGGGGTCATCGTGTTCTTTCTGTTCGGGACTTTCACTGTAATACAATTGGGATCCTCAATCCTGCATTATTTTATACCTGGCTATTTCATAATAAAATATGAAATAAAATAGAGTGGTGACCAGAGTGTGCTCAAATGCTTCACTTGATTGAAGCCCAAAGAAAGCTCCACTGTGATCAAGCTACATTGGGGTAAACGATGTTTTATTTGGTTGGTTTACTTCTAAATCCAGTCTGTGCACGAGAACGTGATCAGCCTAGATGCCCACCAAATTTACAGCTTAAATGTGTTTCAGATTATGCCTTCAAATATATACAATCCAGCTAACTCGCTTAAAATATATTGATTCCCACTAGGCAGCTCCACCTAGGAAAAACTGATTTCTATCTAAGTATGTAAACTCTTGCTTTTTCCCTGGACACACACACACACACACACACACACACACACACACACACACACACAGAGTGAATGTTTTCACATTGAAACTGAAGCTGTAAATGAAGGCCTGCAGTCTCTGTCTGGTTCTGGTTACAAGGTCTGTTTGTTGACGTCCCAGATGAAGGCCTGCTGTGTCTCTGGCTCTGTCTACTCCATTTCCCCTCTAATTAGGCTTTGCCCTCAATTAAGTTAATGATGCAACTTTTCCTATAGATCATTTGCCCTTTCAATCAATTAACAGAATATGAAGGGTGCATCCCTCCTTGGCTTGGGATTCATTTGCCTGAGGGCAAACTGGTGGGCTCCCAGAAGTCCACAGAAGCAAAAGCCGGAAGCTCACCATATCTCATATTGTCCCGGAGACAATTGGGCCTCATGATAGCTTTTACTAACTTGCATTTCCTTATTGATTTGTGCTACTGTAAAGAATGTATCTGAAAGTCTACACCAGGTCAAAAAATTAAGAGTGTGTTGTTACATGTCAGTTTAAAAAATAAATTCAGGGTCAATATTTTAAAAGAGTAGATACAGATGCCTACATTGTCAAATGAATGATGAAACACACACACTCACACACACTCACACATAGCTACATATACACTCACACACGCTGTCTCACACATAGACACGCACTGACACAATTCATACACACAGCCACATACACATTCTGTCTCTGTCTCTCTCTCTTTCTCTCTCTCTCTCTCTGTCTCTCTCTGTCTCTGTCTCTCTCTCTCTCTCTCTCTCACACACACACACACACACACACACACACCAATACTTTTCCACAGCTACTGAACTGATCTGAACAAATTTCTGTCATTAACAGGTAAAAACAAAATGATTCTTCTCAGAAAAGATTATTACTGTTTTCTTAGCTTGTCCATAAAGACTTCACAATGGATCTTAAAATGGTATGATTTTAATTAATAAAGATAACCTTCCTGAAATTGTTATGCATGCCATGGGTATCAGTATTTGAATGCTACAGAGACCAGGACTTCAAAACAAGGCCAGATGATATTTCGTAAAATGTGTAAAGAATATGTTAAGGAAAGAAAAAATATAGACATTTAGTATTTAACTGAGAGGCAGGACTGAAATACACATAGAACTGAAGATAAAAAATACTAACTCATGAGTCTCTTCTAGCACATTGTTTTATATAATAAAAGGTAGTTGTTATTTAGAAAAAGGTATGTTTTTATTTCTTCTTTTTTCCTATGTGATATTTGCTTTTAAAAAGAAATAAAACTTGCCTTACCCCCAGCTTTACCAAGGTATAGCTGACAAATAAAAACTTAAAATGTAAGGTGTAAAATATCCTGCTGTGATATGTGTGTGTGTCATGAACAGACTTGTACAAACACTTTATATAGGTTTTTTTTGTTTATATTTACTGCTTTTGTTGTTGCTTATATGGTGAGCATATAAAATGTATTCTCCTAGGGCATTTCAAGTACATAATACAGGGTGTGTGTGTGTGTGTGTGTGTGTGTGTGTGTGGAGAGAGAGAGAGAGAGAGAGAGAGAGAGAGAGAGAGAGAGAGAGCGCGTGAGCGCTGGCCTTGAACACGCAGCAATCCTGGCGTTTGGGCTCCCCATGGCTGAGGTTTCTGGTGTCTGCCACCATGCTCAGACATGATACATTTTTACTGCCATCTCTATGCCACCCACTAGCTCTCAAGAACATTTTACTGAGTAGCTACCATCTGGTACTCTTTTGCCATTCTCTCTACCACTCTACTCTTGATAATCACCCTCTGTTTCTAGGACATTGGCCCTTTTGGATTCCATAGAGAACTGCTTAGGATTGGATAGAAAGTTTAGATTAAAGCCAGGCAGTGGTGGTGCACACCTTTAATCCCAGCACTCGGGAGGCAGAGGCAGGCGGATCTCTGTGAGTTCGAGGCCAGCCTGGGCTACCAAGTGAGCTCCAGAAAAGGCGCAAAGCTACACAGAGAAACCCTGTCTTGAAAAACCAAAAAAAAAAAAAAAAGAAAGTTTAGATTAAAAAGAAATGTTTCTACTGAAACATTTTAAAAATGTTACATTACTAATAGATTCTAAAAGGATAGGGTTTGTAAAATTTTGCTTATGAAAGAAAAGACTGAATGAATAAGACTCTTCAGGTAATGGGGGCACACATGAAAGACTGTTACTTAAATGGATTTCACTCATGTCTTTCTCATTGAATTGAGTGTAGCAGGGAGGAAGCCTATCCCCAAGCAGGAGGTCTAGATGCAACCCTAGAAATGCTTTACACCTGAAAGATGTAAATGCTTACACCTGTAAGAGATGAGCTACATACACCAGACATGGAAGATTCTTATTTGATGATGTCAAGTGTGAAACTGTATCATTGTTCTAAAGGGAAGAGCTAACCTCTTCCCCATGTTACTTTTTTGAATTCCCAAGGACATTTCTACTTGTTTGTTTGCATGTACCCATTTGAGTACTATTTGTTTGGCACTATAATCTCCAGTAGGGCACAGGTCATCACACATGGAAAATGGATGCAGAGTATGTAGATAGCTTTACATTTCATGCCGTAGTTAGATGTTAGTCTAGAGAAAGCAGACAATCACGGAGAATTATAAAACACTCTGCAAGTAACAAGCTCCAGTAATGTCCACATCCCTTACAGGACAAGTTAAGTTTCAGATGTTTGTGAAGACACAAATAAAAAATACCTGGCTATCACACTCACTTATATGTAAGCCCAGCATGTCATAACCTTAATTCATGAATTCTGCTCAAAGATATTGTTCGTTTTCTTTTTCATTACTCCATCGATAACAATGTTTTTGTCACACAAACTAGAATCACTAACACGTTAGGGAGAGGGAGAACTACCTGTCTCACAACGGTCACTTAAACCTCAAAAGGGAAGGGATTTAACCCAAGATAAAAATCAAATAATGGGCTGTGTGTGTGGCAACATGAAAGTTGGGAGACAAAGGCAGGAAGATCAATATGAGATTGAGGCCAGCCTAGCCTACACTGAGAATGTAAAAACTATATAGTTTCACTGTTTTAAAAAAAATCAAATAAGGAATAGAAGTTGTGATCCAGTTGGGTTAGAGAATGCATTAGAGCCTGCCCATGTCTATCCACAGAAACAAAGTTCAACGACAGCCAATAGCAAGGACAGGAACAACGGAATTCAAGTTATTTTAGACTGTAGGTCTTGGGAGACTGTGCAGTTGGGCTTATGAATGAAGATCTTGAATACCCCCCAGAAAAAGATGGATGCCTACTCTGTCTTCTGCATTGTACCTAAGAAGACAGGGACTCAGGCAAGAAAAAAATGTTAAGTTCCCCATTCTAGGAAAAGACTAAAGGTTTACAATAGGTTTGACAAAATTATTTTAAACATCTATGGCCTTGAGAATAGGAAGACTGTAGTCCCTGATGCCAAAAGTATAACTCAAGTGATGGTTTAATAAGGCTGATATACCATATGTAGTTGAAAGTTTTCCTGTGTCCCGGCTGGCTGGCAGTTGGGACAAATCTCTCCCACTCGCATCCCCCAACTAAACACACAGAGCTTATATTAATTATAACTGCTTGGCCATTAGCTCAAGTTTATTACTGACTAGCTCTTACACTTAAATTAACCCATAATTCTTACCTATGTTTAGCCACGTGACTTGGTACCTTTTCTCAGTTCTGCCTTCACGTCTTGCTTCCTCTGTGTCTGGCTGTTGACTCCTGACTCAGCCTTCCTGTTCCCAGAATTCTCCCTGTCTGCTTGCCCCACCTATACTTCCTGCCTGGTTACTGGCCAATCAGTGTTTTATTTATCAACCAATCATAGCAACACATATTCACATCATACAGAACGACATCCCACAGCACTTCCCCTTTTCTGTCTAATCAAAAAGGAAAGGCTTTAATTTTAATGTAGTAAAAATTCAAGATAGGATGGAAAGTGAATTAGATACATTTTTGTATTCACAAAAATAGGATAGATAATAGAATATTTTCTCTGAATTTGTCAAATGCAAATGGACTAGACATTGTTGATGTATTTATTGCTTGTATATGTTGTATATAGTTATTGTACTTATTGTATATAGTTTTTCTTATATTAGTTATAACTTTTTTATTTTTTTACTTGTATTTTTATTTATTTATTTTTTTGAGACAGGGTTTCTCTGTGTAGCTTTGTGCCTTTCCTGGAACTCACTCTGTAGCCCAGGCTGCTCTCAAACTCATAGAGATCCACCTGCCTCTGCCTCCCAAGTGCTGGGATTAAAGGTGTGCACCACGACTGCCTGGCATTTTAAAAAATTTTTTATTAGATAAAAAAAGGGGAAATGTAGTGATGTATTATGTCCCCCAATATACTGTGTCTCCCAATAAAATTTACCTGAGGATCAGAGGAAAAAGCCAGCCACTATATTAACATAGAAGTCAGGCAATGGTAGCACACGCCTTTAATCCTATCACTTGGGAGGTAGGGATCTGTCTGGATCTCTGTGAGTTCAAGGCCACACTGCACACTGGGAACAGAGCCAGGCATGGTGAAACACACGTTTTTTTTTTTTTAAAGGTTTATTTATTTATTATGTATACAGTGTTCTGTTTGCATGACAGAAGAGGGCACCAGATCTCACTACAGATGGTTGTGAGCCACCATGTGGTTGCTGGGAATTGAACTCAGGACCTCTGGAAGAGCAGCCAGTGCTCTTAACCTCTGAGCCATTTTTCTAGCCTGGCGATACATACCTTTAATCCCAGCACTAACCATGGAGGTCTGGAGGTCTGTGTAGAAAGTGACAGAGCTGGGCAGGAAGAGGAAGTGATGTAGCTGGGCTGAGAGGGCAAATGAGAGAACAGAACAGAAAGGCATATAGGTGTGGATAGATAGGAAGTAGTTCGCTTTGGAAGCTGTGGAATTGGTGAGGTGAGGTTAGCTGTGGCTTTTCCTATTCCTCTGATCTCTCTCAGGCTTTAATCCCAATTTCTGGCTCCGAGTTTTTTTATTATAAGACTGTTTAGCATTTCGTCTACAACCATAGACAATTTTTACAATGTGTTAGCTTCTAGGACAATGAATGAATACTTTCATTAAGAGCATGGAAAGTATTGGCTGTAAGCAAGCCAGCTGATTCACAATTCAGCACCCTGAGTTTGTTGATAATATTTAAAAACCTGTCTGTGGGCTCTATCAGCCTCTTGTGCTTCCTCTGTGATCATTAGATTGTTTGATGCATCATCTGGCCTTTCACCTATGACTTAGCTGTCTTTGACTCCAGACAGGCTCCACCGCAAATGTCAGGCACTTGAAACTCCTGAATATTAAAACTTAAGCACAGACAATACCATTTACTCTGAATTTGAGCTCTGAATTTAGCTAAGGGCACTCTAGTAGGTAGCAAAGTGATGGGCAAGTGAAACATCTGGATGCCCAAAGTGTGGCATCCTATCTATGTAAGCACTGCACTGTCTCTCAATCTCCTGCAGAGTCTTCCAAGGAGGACTTCCAGGCTTGCTGCTGTAGTTGTTTGGCTGGTTTTGCTTTGAAGGGCTAGGGCATTGTCTCCTCCAAGAACATCTTTAATTTGTGCCATTTTCTTCTGGAAGGGTTGTTTTATTTCCTGTGCAGTAGTTTTGGATCATAGCTTCATCTATACAATTAGCCAGTAAAATGCCTGCCATTGGTCTGCATGACAGAGAAATACTTACATACATCAATCACGCCTGAGGTAAGTCTACAGTATGTATCTGAAGTTATGCTAGCCAGCAGTGAAAGAGCCAGTGCAGTGCTGCATAGGATAGCGTTTGCAATTGGCTTTGGGAGAGTTGAACCAAATGAGTAGCAGTTATGGGAGGATATAATATAATACATAATTCTATGATACTATGAATTTTTCAAGTTTGCTTATGGGCATATTAAGATTTCCACAGGCTTCTTGTTGTACACCTACTTAACACAGTGATGTTTTGCCCTTCCATGTCTATGAACTGTCATACACACCCTTAGATCCTAGCTTACATGTGTGTCTATATCCATCTCACTTGGCCCTTCATCTCCTTCTCTTACATTACATGAACATATGTTTGCATAAATGTAAATATACGCATGTAGACTTAACTCCCTATAAGATATGACCATAGAAAGACCTACAAAGAAATCCCACAAGCTGACAAATGTTAAAATGAGTAACATCAGAGCAGTCTCACTCCCTGAGAAACTATGCAACATTATTGCTGCATTTCTGCAAGCCTATCTCTTCCTTTAGAGTTTTAGGACACTTGTTAGTTCAGTGGAAACTAAGCTTAAGAAAGAAAGTGAATGAATTATATACATGAATTTAATATTCTTTTGATGTCCTTGTTGATAATGATAGTATGACATAGGATTCATGTAGACATCAAAGCAGCGAGTGCTTAGGGCCCAGACTGGCTCCAATAACAACTCAAGCGATACAACCAACTTCCTGAAAGTTAAGTGATCACCAGTATTGTCTAAGAAGAGGCATCATAACTACCTGAGCTATGTCCGCATCTTTGACATTTGGCTCTAATGCTACATTCCTATATCCCATTATTTGACATTTTTGTGTGAATGATGGCCAAAATAAAACCCTTGATTTTTCTGTCTCAAAAAGCTCCTCTTTCAGTCTTTCATTTCATCTCAGGAAATAGCAACACATTCTACTAAAACCCCAAAGGTCAACCTTGGCTCATTTCTTTATCTTTTTATATGCGGTCAACAAGCAAATCCTACAAACCCTATCTGCAGCATATGTTTAGGGAAATAAATATATTTCCCTACTAAACCTACTGCCTTTCCCACTCGTCTCATGTTCAGTCTCTTTATTTAAATAGCATCTTAACTTGTCTCTTTGCTTTTCTTTCTGGATCTGTGCTCTACCCAGAGCCTGAATGAAAATTCAGATCATATCATCCTGCTTACAACTATACAGTGACTCCTTTCTCACTAAAATGTACAAAGTGTACACCCCATATTGGCACAAATTTCAATACCTGCCCAAACAGTTAGGACCAGCGTAGCACTTTTGGCTCGATTCACAGGACTCTTTCTATCATGCCGACTTCTGTTTGCTTCTGGAAATAAGCCAAGCCTTGTGCTGTTTTGGAGCCTGGTGTTGGCTGGTTTCTTCTTATGATCTTTCTCTCATCTTCACAAGTCTGGCTTCTTTCTGAAATGTGTTTATGGAACTATCGTTTTATTGTTTTCTATTCATTAAAAAATGATTGCTGTGTATGTATGCCTGGTGTGTGTGTGTGTTGTGGGGGAGGGCACAGTTTGTGTATGAAGGTCATAGGACAACTTGGTGGGTCCTTTCACTTTACATGAGCTCTGAGAAATCAAACTCAGGTTGTCAGGCTTGTAAGGAAGGGCCTTCAGTTGCTGAGTCATGCTGCTTACCCCGCTTCCATCTTTTTAGAGGGTCCTTTCGTATCATGTCTACTGATGGTCTACAGAAAGGAAGTCCATTTCCTAACTCTTGGAAATTGTAACTGTAACCCTATTTAGAAGAAGTAGTTGAGGAAGTAATTAGGCATTTTGGGACGACTCTAAATTACCAGATGTCCCTTCAATGCACAGAAAAAGGGTATTCAGGAAACTCATGAAGAGAAGGCCAGGCTCTCAGGGGAGCCGAAGCTCACTGGTAACTTGACTTTGGGCTCTGGCCTCCAGAGCTATGAGCTCATAAATGTGTTCTGTTTTGATGATAATTGGCTTTGCTGGCCCTAGGAAACTACCACACTTGTCCTGATCACTTGCTCTAGAGCAGTTCAGAGGACCCTAGCACCCCATGTCTTCTTCATACTTCTTCCAGCCTTCTCATTTTTCCTCTCTGTTTATTCAACTACTCTCTATGACTTGAAAGATAAATTTGAATACAGCAGCTATGGTTTGTTTTGTGTATCACTATTATCTTTAAGGTCTACCCCACACTTAAAGCACAATAAGCATTCAATAAACATTTGTGAGCTGAAAAACGCACATGCAATGAATGCTTTAGAAGAACGTCCAAATAGCTCTAAGATTCCTTATGATCCAGGTTGTTTTGATAATTCCACTATTTGCAGATTACTTTTTTTTTTTTTTATCATTTTTGTCATAAAATTAGAGTCTGTTGGTAGCTGAGTTAATATAATAAAATCAGGGGCTTTAAAGTGGCCAATATGGAGGAAATTATAACATGGATTGTGCAGGAAGAGATTATAGGGAATTTTAATCCTTAGGAGGGGAATGATTTCATTGAGAGTTAAAAAAAATCAAACTAGGGTACTTGGGAGGGATAAACATTAGAAAAGTATGAGAAATGTATACATATTAACTCTAGCTGAACCAAATTTCAACCAAATAAGATGGATATATGGCAAATTAATATTGGCAGGAGAATCTCATTTGGTGCTCAGAAACCTTTTTTCAAATCCATGGATTGTGGATTTGAGTCTCTAAAGTCTATCACCAGTTTGCAGATGAGTGTTGTCTTGTGCCAGTAAATGGAAGGCTCCTCTCTATTTACATCCTTTGACTGAAGACAAGCACATCTGAAGGTTGAATGTGTCAAGCTGACAATAAAAAATATCACAGAGGGCATTTTCTGTGAATCCATGAGTCATCTCCGCTTGTTTTGTTTAATAAATTCTAACTGCATGCCAGATTGTAAGTCATAAGTTTTATTAAGGTTACAGTGACTGTTTTAGAAGAGCAGTAGAAATATAGTAAGTTATCATTTACACTAAGTATTCAAGGACTCAGTATCCTACAGAAGTGTATTTCATTGTTAGAATGGAAATAGAGAATTGGTTCTGAGGATTTCTTTGGAATACAGTATTATGGTTTTTATAATCATAAAATATAAAGTTTCAATTATAAATATGGAAAAATGTTTTTTTCATTATAACACTCTATATAATAGAAATATCTATTAAAAGAGTATTTTCACCTAGTATTCACAAAGCCCTGTTTTTGATCCACAACTCTGACTTTATTAGGTATGATGGTATATGGCTGTAACCTCAGTCCTCAAGAGATGAAGGCAGGAAGATCAGAAGTTCAGAGTCATCCACTGATTAATTATTATTAATCAAAATAATAATACAAACAAATTAAAATCCTGAGACAAAGGCTAAAATAGACGAGTGTTAACATTACTCCATGAAAGCAAGAGAGAAGCAGAATTTTTTTTTTTGGTTTTTTGAAACATGGTCTCTCTATGTAGCCCTGGCTCTAGCCTCTATCTGTAGACCAGGCTGGCCTCGAACCCAGACATCCACCTGCCTCTGCCTCTGGAATGCTGGGACTAAGGTATGTGCCACCACTTGCCTGGATAAGAGATGGAACTACTTAAGAAGAGAAATGATTGTCTGATTTCATTGTGTAGTTCAGATACAGAAGTGACTGCTAAATCACAACGTTTAGTTGCAGATTCTTAAAAACCACTTACCCTAAAATATTTATGCTATGAGTCAGGCATTTTGCATAGATAATTTGAGGAATGTGAGGTTTTAAGCTTAAATGTTGAAAGCAATGTTGCATTTTTCATGAAGTATTTGGAAACAAAGTCCTTGTAGTTGATAAAAATCAGAACATTGAGATATACATATCAGTCTGTTGGTGAAAGAGCAGAAAGTCTTGTGAATGAATTGGGAAAACTCCAGGCAGACTGCAATATTTCCTTCCTAAAGGGCACTTTGGACGCTTCACAAAGCAGATGATGAAGTTTGGAAACAGATGGCTGAAGACCTGATGAAGGCTGTAGATGTTCCATCCTGGCCTATTGGAGGAATGTGTTATGCTGGGAAAAGATCACCTGAAGGGCATTTGGCTACAGAGTGAGAAGTCCTATGCTTGTATTTCACAGTTGTTCATGAACTCGCCCCTGAGAGTGAGCTTGAACTCTGACAGCTGAAAGAGTAACTGGGGGGTGGAGAAGGGTGGCGTCAGATTCACATCAGAAGGCTGGGCACAGTTTTATTTATGGATAAGACTAAAGTCACAGTCTCTGCTCTACAAAATCTCAGTGTTTGGTCACTTTTCTGATCCATTAGGCCATAACTGATCTTAGTTCTCCTGGAATTAAAATTTATATCCTGACTCTAAAGACAGGTTATGTTTACGATGTCTACATTTTAGGTAACTGAAGTTATGGGGAGAAAAGCAAAAGTTTATCGAAGGAAGCCTGTGAGTGGACATAAGGTATGAAGTTGACACATGGCAGCACATAGTTGGACGATTGGACAGATGTGTGGAGTTGACACACAGTGACACATAGTTGGATGATTGGACAGATGTATGGAGTTGACACATGGCGACACATAGTTGGGCCAGAAAACTCACTCAGGGTGATTTCCTTGAGTCTCTGTTAAGCTTTGCCTGGATCCTGTGTAGTATGCTCTGTCAATAACCTCCTTGACAGTAAATGACCAGACATTCTACTTCCCCATGACCACATCAGTTTTACTCAGTTTGAACTCTGGAAGTTCTGTGCCAGGGAACATTCGTGTCCCAGCAAATTGGGATAGTTGCTCATTTTATCAGAGACTCCATCTCTTGTTAGAGTGAATCAAATTTATAGAAGGAAGATATAAACTTTTAAATAAATAAATTTATAAAGTCTAAATTAGCAAGACTATGACTCAGAAATTATACAACTGTCTAACTCCACATAACATCTTTCCAAACCACACCCCATTTCAAGCTATAGCTAAAACCAACACACATCTTCATTTCCTGGAGGAGATGGTGGTTAAATGGGGAGATCCTGATGCTGTATTTTATCAATACGTATGTCACGAGGGGAATATATACCAATATAATATGCACCATGTGTGCTTCAAGATATTCATAGCTGTTTATGACCTTATTCCAAAGACGGTAATAAACACAAAATAAAAACTTGCATCATTAAAAAATGCTGTGTATTAATCTAGTACATTTTGGGTTTTGAGACATGAAAGGTTATCTCATTTAATGATTGCTGTAATATCACTGATGTTTAGAGCCATTGAGTCTAAGTTACGACTTCATCGAGATTAAACATATTGTGTTATTCAGCTTTATAATATTTTAACAAATACCTGAGACAGTCAGTTTACGAAGAGAAAAGGTTTCTTTTCCCTCACAGCTTTGGAGGTGTGTCCCACAGCATTGGGGCCCGTCATGGAGCAGTGCATCGTGATGTGAGCACTTGGTGGGGGAAGCTTGCTCCACGTGTGGTCAGATGCAAATGAAAGACAGGAAGAGGCAAGTGCCAGAATCCCCAAACTACCTTCAAGGGCATAACACTGAGTTTGAGTTTAGTTTAGTGTGTGTGTCTCTGAGGGGCTGGGCTTCGATGCATGCTTGTGTGCAGGTGAGTGAGGAACCTGGAGGTCAACTTCAAGTGCCCTTCCTCAGCTGCTGTCCTGGTTCTTTATTCTTTTTCTTTCTTTCTTTCTTTCTTTCTTTCTTTCTTTCTTTCTTTCTTTCTATTATTTTTCCTTTTTGAAATAGCATTCTTCACTTAGCCAATTAGGATAGGTTGGCTGGCCAGTGAGCCCCAGGTAGTCTCTGGCCTACACCTTCCCAGAATCATAAGCATAGACTATATTGCACGACTTTTTATGTGGGTGGGCGCTAAGGATCAAACTCAGATGATGATGCTTGCACAACAAATACATCACCAACTGAGCCATGTCTCCAGCCTCTTGCCACCCTTTAAACTTCCTGCCGTCTTCCAATAGTGCCAAGCTCAAGACTAGGCCATTGATGACTTTCTTTATGAGTCAACATGGAAGGAAGTAGCTCCTACATATTGATTTTAAAACAAGTAAAGACAGTCAAGTTGAGACTCTACTTGGGACTAAACACAGCACTTTATTGTCCAAAGAATCCCACAGAGGGAAAATGAAAGAAGACAGACATTAAGATGGAACCAAAGAGCCAAGAAGTATAGGAAAGAAACAAAGAAAAATATTGTTTATAGCCTTAATTTTCATGATAACCAGTGGAAGAAGTGATTACTAAGAAACATTTCTTTACAATTTTTAATTGAGGGAAGAGCAGGGGATAGATTAGAGAACACAAACATACCATTCAAACAAACACGAAGTGGAGGAGATGTATATCCTGGGGGCATGAGGGGTATTTAAAAAGTAAAAATATTCTCATTCTGGCTACCCATGTAAAATGCAAAAATCAGGTCAAAATCTTAAAGCAGCTATGGCAAGGTGGAGCAGACGCATCCTCCTTTGGACAACTAATGGAATGGCTGTAGGTCAAGCTCTTCTTGCCCCCTCTGGAGATGTTAGGCTGCTCTCTGTGTTACATCTGCAGTTCTCTACCTGTATAGACCTGCTCTAGATGGAAGCAGTGAGATGACTGGGAAAGATAAGCAGTACCTTTGATCGGGGTCTTTACAACACAATCTTTCTTTTTTTTTTTCTGTCTTCTCTCCTACAATGCTGAGGATCGAACTTAGGGCCTAATGAACACCAGGCAAACACTTTATCAGTGAACTATAGCCTCAGCCCTTCACACATATTACCATATCCAGTGGGTAGCCATTCCAGCTTTGGTCTGGAAGTTCCAACCCCCACTGAGGCTTCGGTAACTGTCACGCCTACAAGGCGGGGCCAAGGGAGGGCTCTGAAGACCCGAGATGGGGACACGCACACTCTTGCTGCAGGGAGCCAGGACGCTAGAGGTGGACTGAGCAGAGTTCTCCAGAGAACACCGCTGGACTGCGCCACCTACCTGCCACCTACCTATCCCTTCATTTGTAAGTTACCCACTAAATAAATCTCCCCTTTGACTACATGGAGTGGCCTTAATAATTTCATCAATAACCATATATACACAAATACACATATACAAATATACCAGGTACTCTGATAGGGCTTAGGAAGACAGACTTTTGTGAGCTCAAGTCCCCACTCTATGGTTTATAATCTGAAGAGAAGGGGACATCCCTTAAGTAATTGTCTGCATGGTTAGCATTACAGTGGAGGCAGATGCCTTTGCTTTGGGAATGTGAAATCTGGTGAATTAACATGAATGGATAGGACACCATAGCAAATTCCTGAAGAAATGTAAGCCACATGTCTCAATTGTAACCCAGACCTCCTAGATTTGGCCCTGGATATGATTTAGTGTTTGTTGGGCTCTTTCTAAGTGGTTCAAGACCTAAGTGCTGCACAGAAGGCTGAGTAAGATGAAAACGTGGATGGCAAATTCTTTACCAAAGTTTTGGTGTTTGTATCTGACCTCATTGTCATTATGAAAGGTTTGTGCAACCCACCATCCTATTCAAGAAAAGGACCTTGTTTGGCAAAGTGTAGAGTTAATAAAACCAGTATCTCTCTACTGGAAAGTATCAACTAAAAAAGGATTATAATGTCAAGTTTAGGAAGATAAAGAATGTTTTGCTGTTGTATTGACAAACAACAACAACAATAATGATAATAATGTTATTGACTGAGGCAAAATATTGGTGAGAAATATTACCTGGAGAAGGGAAGGCAAAATGATTTGGTGTTTATTGTCTCCATCAAGGGCTTCTGTAATTCAACTTAAAAGCATTTTATGAATAGCATCCTCCATTTCACAGAATTGTCACTTACCTTAAGAAAACAACAATTAGCAAGGTGCATTAAAGATAATTATGTACTGTGAGAAATTAAATAAAATGATGAAACCCTAAGAGCCATTTTTTTTGTTTTGCTGTTTTTGTTGTTGTTTAATTACTTATATGGATAGGAAAATACTCATTTTATTTTATATTATATTATTTCTTTTGTATATTTTAAAATTAAAATTTTAATATAAAGAAGTTATGTGTTAAAAAAAACACACAACAAAATTAACCAGATGCAATCCATTCATTTCAATGAACTTCTTTCTATACAGTTGGAACTGCCATTCTGAAGCTATGGCTCTTCACATTATACTTTCACTCTCAAATACATATTTATGAAGTTATCCACATCACAAAATGTAAAAGAGTTGAAACCAGAAAAATGATTAACTTGAAAATTATTTTTATTTTTAATTATGCACATATGTGTCACAGGTATGTGAATGCAGGTGCATGAGAAAGCCAAAGGCATTGCATACCCCTGGAGCTGTTACAGAGAGTTGTGAGATGGCCAGCATTGGTGGTGGGGACTGGACAAGGATCCTCTAGGAGAGCAGTACACACTCTTAACCCCTGAGCCACCTCTCCAGCCCCAAGGCTGATTCTTTTGCTTTGCTTTATAAAAATGATATTTCATAATACTGTTTTTACTTCTTTGGAAAAAGAAAGTAGTGAGAGAGAGAGAGAGAGAGAGAGAGAGAGAGAGAGAGAGAATACCAACTAAATCATGCAGTATATATTCTCCATTAGAATTGCTGAAGACTTTTTGTTGCTTTAGCATATAAGCAAAAGCATATTGGTTACTAGACTAGAAATGTAATTCTTGCTACGCATATTTATTCCGTTTATAGACCCTAAGGCTGTATTACAGAACCAGCACTTCACTTTAGTTGAGAGGATAAACGTTAAATGTGGATTAGGATATTTTAAAACTTGAGGTAAAAAGAGAAGCTCGACCTGGAGGTGCATGCCTGATACCTTAACACTGAGGAGGCTGATACCAGACAATTGTAAATTCAAGGCTAGCCTGGGCTACATCGTGAAATACCATCTCAAAACAAAACAGCAAAAGAACAACTGGTAACAAGAAATCCAAACCAAACTAAAATAACAACAACAAAACCCACCAACAATAGAGATTTCTTGACCTGAAATGTGATAAGATTTTATAATATTAAAATACTTATTTTTTTAATAGCCGTCACCCACAGCTACCTTAACCATCCATTCCCAACATCAAAAGCTAATGTTGTGGCACAGGGATACATCTCAGTTGGTAGAGAATGCATTTAATACAACGAAGCCTTGGGCACGAGACCCCTGCCCCACCCCAATATGACATCAACCAAACATGGTGCTCATGCCAATAATCCCAGCACATGGGTGGTGGAGACAGAAGGATCAGGAGTTCCAGGCCATCCTCAGCTACATACTGATTTAAGGCTAGCCTGGACTACATGAGACCCTGAATTAAAAAAAAAAGTTTTAGAGAAAAAAATAATGTTTAATTTCTTCCTCAACTGTAAAATGAGTGAGATTTCTCCTCTGGCTTCTCCCTTTAGGAATCCAGGTAAACCTGCAGCCCTCTTCCTAGAAGTAGTAAACGCAACATTCAAATGATGCTGAAGATCCTATTCAACAAGAACTAGCAGTTCACTAATTTAATAAAATATGTTAAGTTGTATAAATCTGATATGTGGTGCATTTCAAATGAAAGACATGGTCAAAACGATCTTTTGGTTTCTACACTTCCATGCCATTAATACTCATAACTAAGATTTCTGCTTCATGTTTACAGAGTGGTTAAATATGTGTTATCAGTTTTAATTAAGAGACATTGATTTTCACTACTGTTTGCCACAACCCTTCTCATATAATTATTCGGGACAAAGTTCATTTACACTCGAAACCAATGCATAACTTAGTTCAGGAAGGCGTTAAAAAGTCCATGACACATTTTAAAGTTTGCTTGCCCTTTATTTGACGAGTAAAATTTAAAATACCCCTTTATTATTTTATTATGTGGTCAAACATTCCTAAAAGTCAGAATTTTTCAAATAAGTGAGCAATTCAAATGAAGTCTTGATTCAGTACTCAAATGATGTATTTATCTAATTATTTTTTATCAATAAAAAATTGGGAGTCAGGTATCGGAGTAAGAACCTGAATGATCAGAGAAATGGCAGAGTAGCCACAAGTGACCTCTTTTCTCTTCTATTCCTCTATCCAAAAAAGCTGAGGTCCTCTCTCAACCCTGCCTTACTACTTCCTGTCTTCTATCTGTCCTCAGTTTTCCAAAACTTCTATGGTTAATTTTGGTAAGCTAGTGGCTAGCTCTGCTCAAAGCAAACTTTATTGTCAGAATTCAATCAAAATTGCATGACACTCAAAGCTTTCATATTTATTATTCTTTAATATTATGATTTTAGTATATTTTAATGTAAATCAGTTAATCTACTCTGTCTTTCTGTCTGTCTACCTGTGGTTGAAAATATATATTTACATATATGTATATCTGATTCTTAGGATTGGCCATTCTTATAATATTTATCTAGCATAATATGGAAAGATATGTAAAATAGTATCTTTTATTCTGGACCCATTTGCACAGACTCTCAGTGAATGTAGGAAGAGCTTTCCTAAAAGGCATACATATGTCGTATCGAGCTAAAGTGGAATTTTCTAGGGAAAGTGAAGAAGTTATTTTTCAGTTGAAACTGAAAAAGAAACTTAGGTAGAAAGCAGAAGGTATAATTATGTGGTTTGCAGTTAGTTCAGGGCACTGGAATTCTTGCTTTTTATTTTTAAGATATGCCACGGAGTTTTTTATTACCCAAAGTGCATCAGGATCTTTATTTTCTTCTTACCTCATCACATTGATACACTTTTGCCTGATGCCCTTTGAATTTAAATTTTTTATCAGGCGGGTGAGAAATTACCTTAATCTGGCCTATGAAAATATTCTGGGGCCTGTGAGATGGCTAAATTAGTAAAGGTGATTGCCACCAAGCCTGATGACCTGAGTTCGATCCCCCAAAGCCACATGGTGGAAGATGAGAACTTATACCAGAAAGCTGTTCTGATCTCCACCCAGGTGCCACAGCACATATCAGTATATGTGCACACACACACACACACACACACACGCACACACACATGCACACACATACACACACATGCACACACATACAAACACATATATGCACACACACATACACACATGCACATGCACACACATACACATACACACACATATATGCAAACACATATACACACACTTGTGCATGCACACACACATATACACACGTATATACACTGGCAATAATAAAATGTTTTTTAATAAAACTACTATCTATCTATCTATCTATCTATCTATCTATCATCTATCTATCTTGACAAACACAGACAGCAAGAGTGAAGGCCATCCTCTCATGAAGGTATTCTGTTAACATTTTAAATTAATTGGTAATCCAGTTCAGAAAGACATTTCCTTAAAGTTAAACATTCCTTTTATTCCATTATATTGACAAACATCCTTGTAAGTCAGACGTAGCAGAAGAATATGAAGGGGTGACTACATGGGGTTCTCAGATAACACCCAAGGCTTCTGCCTACGAGGAATCACACTTCCTGGCTTTAATATCCCCACAGCTGTTGACTAGCTGCAAAATAATTCACTAGCTAATGGACAGTAACATAACATGAACTGCAGCGTCTTCACTCAGAGTCAAAAAGATATAAAGAATATAGTGCGCTGAAAGTGTTGAGTGTCATAATTGAAACACAGCGAGTACTCAGTGGATGGAAGTATGATAATTGTTTTTTCCGGAGCCTTCTCTAGATCTGAAATCTCAAATACAATCGGTGGCCAGGAGCAGAAGAGGTGGGAGTCTAATGAAGAAATGTAAATTGCAGTCTGTGAACAGCTTTGTGTAGTAGGCTAAGCAGTTTGGATCTGCGACAAAGAAGAGGGAGCCATTGAGGGTTTTAAACAGGGAACAGCACGATGATATTTGTGGCTTAGAAGTAAGCCTCCAGTTACAGGGAAGAGGAGGTCAGTAAACAGAATAAGCAGACCTCCAGTTTACTCGTTCTTTAGCTAATATAAGTTGGGTATCAGCACAGAAACATTTTGGCTTACCAACACTCAATTTATAAATTTTCATAGAAATAAAACAAGTTACAGATGGGGTGAACTTGCTACATTTCTGACCATTGCCAATAATGAATAAATAGTTATTTGAATACTCTCAGTGGGACCTGGGAAAAAGAAGACCATGTCACTCACATTTCTATAAGTTGAGGCGCTGCTCTGAAACAAAGGGATTTGGGATCTTTTTTTTTTTTTTTTAGTCCTACTCTGAGCTGCATTTTCTTTTTTCTTGAAACCATGAACTTCTCAGGAATGAATTTTCACCCACATACACAACAAAGTAGAAAGACTAATAATATTTATTTTCTACCCCACTCTTTCTTTTTCTTTAAAATATTTTTCAAAATTATACTATAATTATATCATTTCCCCCTTTCCTTCCCTCACTCCAAAGCTTCTCATATACATTCCCTTCTCCTTGTTTTCTTTAAATTAATGACCTCCTTTTAAACTTTTTATATATATTTATATATATGTGTGTGTATATATATATGCATACACACATATATACATATATCACTAAATACAAAAATACGCCTTGCTGAATCAGCACTGTGGTACTTGTATGTCATTTCTTTATGGGAAAATACCACTGACTTCTGACACAAAATATGTATATTCTATTGGAAATTTGTCCCCAAGCACTATCATGTGAAAATACTAGAAATCAATTGATCATGAATTGGCTGGCTGTGATAGTTGATCTTGATTATCAACTTGATGGGATTTGGAATCACCTTGAAAATAGACTTCTGGGAAAGCCTGTGAGGATTTTCTAGATTAGGTTAATGGAAGTGGGAAGAGGTACTCAAAATGTGGACAGCCCCATCCCATGGGCCGGCATCCCAGATTGTATAAAAAGGAGAAAGAGAGCTGAGCATGTGAATTCATTTCTTTCTGCTTCCTGCTTGTGGATGCAGGGTGTCAGGCTGCTTCCAGCTACTGCCACAATGATGTCATCACCATGATGGACTCTACCCTGGAACTGTCAGCCAAAATAAACCCTTTCTTCTTTGAGCTGCTGCTGTCAAGTATTTCCTTACAGGAATGAGAGAAAAAACCGATACGCTGGTCTCATTTGCACTAGGTAGGTTTTAGGGAAAGAACTCAACCTTAATGGTGTGACTAATAAAAATATAACCTGGAAATGGGAGTTATCAAGCCAAACCTGAGGCCTAGACGATGATAATAAAGACATAATTCAGAGGTCGAGATGCTAAGTCCAGATGTTTGATCACGGCTGTAGGAGAGGAACAAGGAGACACATAGATGAATTGAATGAAAACATTTACAGTGAAGGAAAGTAAAGAGGTAAGACACTGAAGACAGAGTCTCACGACCAGCTCCGTGGCAGATCGCCTGCTGTGGTGCCTCTTCCTCTCTGGCTCCATCTCAGAGGGTCACACAGATCTTCTATTCCAATCTTCCTCCCCAGCATTCCTTTCCTCCAGAGCCCAACTCCACCAGGGATTCCTGGAAACCCTCACTGCACATAGCCAGGGAAGCAGGTAGGCGAACAGCAGATCTTCACCTCTCCTCCGAACTGACCACAATCCGTCCCCTGCTCTGTAGCAGACCACCTTCTGCAGCCTCCTTTTCCTCTCTGACCCTTAATCCAGTGGATTAGCAAATCTTCTCCTCCAACCTTCCTTTCCACTCCTTCCTTTGTCTAAGTGGCAAGTTCATAGCTTTAAGTGTCTACATTAAAAAAAAAGTGGAGAGGTCCATACTAGTAACTTAACAGCACACTAGAAAGCTCTAGAACAAAAAGAAAAGGCAATGTCCAAAAGGAGGGTGCAGCAAGAAATGATCAAACTCTAGGCTGAAGTCAATCAAGTAGAAACAAACAAAAAATAATAAAAAGAATCAATGAAACAAAGAGTTGGTTCTTTGAGAAAAATCAACAATATAGACAAACCCTTATCTAAATTAACTAAAAGACAGAGAGTGAATATCCAAATTGACAAAATCAGAAATGAAAAGGGGGACATAACAATAGACACTGAGGAAATCCAGACAATCATAAGGACATACTTTAAAACCTGTAGTCTAAAGTGGAAAATCTGAAAGAAATGGGTAATTTTCTTGATACATACCACTTCCCAAAGTTATATCAAGATCAGATAAACAATTAAAATAAACCTGTAAGCCCTAGTCAGCTAGAAGCAGTCATTAAAATCTAACAACCAAAACAAAAAACCTCAAAAGCCCAGAGCCAAATGGTTTCAGTGCAGAATTCCACCAGACTTTTAAAGAAGAGCTAATGCCAATACTCCTCGAATTATTTCACAAAATGGAAACAGAAGGAATATTGCCAAATTCTTTTTATGAGGCCACAGTTGCCTCAATACCCAAACCATGTAAGGTCCAAACAAACAAACAAAAAAAAAGAAAGAAAAAGAAAAAGAATTACAGACCAATTTTCCTTATGAACATAGATGCACAAATTCTCAATAAAATACTTGAAAACTAAATCCAACAACATATCAAAAAGATTATCCATCATGATTAAGTAGCCTTCATCTCAAAGATGCAGAAATGGTTCAACCTACAAAAATCAGTAAATGTATTCACCATATAAACAAACTTAAAGACAAAAACCACAGGATCATCTGATTACATGCAGCAAAAGCCATTGATGAAATGCAAAATCCCTTCATAAAATTACTGAAAAGGTTAGGGATCCAAAGGACATACCTCAACATAATAAAGGCAGTTTACAGCAAGCCCATAGCCAACATCAACTTAAATAGAGAGAAACTCAAAGCAATTCCACTAAAATCAGAAAAAAGTCAAGGTTGCCCATTCTTTCCACATCTACTCAGTATAGTACTAGGGCAATAAGACAACTGAAGAAGATCAAGGGGATACAAATTGGGAGAGAAGACGTCAAAGTATCTTTACTTGTAGATGATAGGATAGCATTACACAAGTGACCCTAGAAATTCCACTGGGAAAATCCCACAGCTGATAAACACTTTCAGCAAAGTAGCTAGTTAACAAAATTAACTCACAAAAATCAGTGTCCTTCCTGTATACAAATGGCAAATGGACCAAGAAAGAAACCAGGAAAACCATATCTTTTACAATAACTTCAAATAACATACAATATCTTCAGGTAACTCTAACTAAGCAAGTGAAAGACTTGTATGATAAAAAAAAAATCAAGTTTCTGAAGAAAGAAACTGATGAAACTATCAAAGATCATTTTTTTTTTCCAGAGCTGAGGACCGAACCCAGGGCCTTGCGCTTGCTAGGCAATCGCTCTACCACTGAGCTAAATCTCCAACCCCTTCTTCACAGATCTTGAAAGGAAAATTCTCAACTTCATATGGAAACACAGAAAACTCAGGATAGCTAAAACAATCCTGAAGAATAGCAGAAGTGCTAAAAGTATCATCATCCCTGATTTCAAGTTGTACTACAAAGCTACAGTAATAAAAACGTGTTGGGATAATCTTTTTTCATACTCTGCGAAGATGTATCTCTGTCCTTCCTCACCTGCCTAAGGCACCTTCTGATTGATTTAATAAAGAGTTGAACAGTCAATAGCTAGGCAAGAGAGGCTAGGCGGGACTTCCAGGCAGGGATAGGAACTCTAGAAAGAATCTAAGGCATGGGAGATTGGTCAGCCAGACCTGGAGGAAATCACATTTACAGTACTAAGGAGAGGTAAAGAGTCACATGGCAGAATGTAAATTAATATAAACGGGTTAATTTAAGTTTTAAAAGCTAGTTGGGAGCAAGCCTAAGCTAAGGCCAAACTTTAATTCTTAATAAGACATCTCTGCACCATTATTCAGGAGATGATGGTCCAAAGAAAGACCTGTTACAAAAATCTCATGGTATTAGCTTCAAAATGGACACATTTATCAATGGAATTGAATTGAAGACTCAGATATAAGTCCATACATGTATAGACATCTGATTTCTGATAAAGAGGTGAGAAATGTGCACTGGAAAAAAGACAGAATATTTACAACAAATGGAGCTGGTCAAACTGGATTTCTGCATGT
Organism: Peromyscus nudipes; assembly: GCA_902168325.1. NCBI lineage: Eukaryota > Metazoa > Chordata > Mammalia > Rodentia > Cricetidae > Peromyscus > Peromyscus nudipes. The sequence continues at coordinate 47,287 of CABHPH010142693.1, forward strand.
AGAGGAATCCAAATAGATCCATATTTATCACCCTGCACAAAACTCAACTCAAATGCGTCAATGGCTTCAGCATAAACCCAGACACTCTGAACCTAATAGAAGAGAAAGTGGAGAATAGCCTTGACTGGCACAGGAGACAACTTCCTAAACTGAACGCTAAAAGTGCAGGCACTAAGAGCAACAATTAGTAAGTGGGACGTCATGAAACTGAAAAGCTTCTGTAAGGCAAAGGGCACCATCAATCAGACAAAGAGGCAGCCTAAAGAATGGAATTTTTTTTTTACTAACTCCACATTAAAAAGAGGACTAATATCTAAAATATATAAAGAACTCAAGAAACTAGATATCAAAAAACCAAATAACCTAATTAAAAATGGGGTATAGATCTAAACAGAGAATTCTCAATAGAGGAATCTCACATGGCTGAGAAATACTTAAAGAAATGTTCAACATCCCTTAGCCATCAGGGAAAGGCAAATTAAACCTACTAGTTCGAGGCCCATCTGTGGCAGTGATACAGACCTCTCTGTCAGCATGTATAGTCTAGTAACAAGAAGAAACATGCTTGATAGTATGAAAACTTCCCCAAAGAAGTGACATCTAGGCAGAGACCTGTGAACAAGTGTGTGTGGAGGTCACCTCTTTATGGCAGGGAAGCACAAAGCAGAGAACCCAGGAGGAAGAAAACATGGAGAACGCTAGAGCCACTCAGAGGAGGATTGTGGAGGCACATGGGGCTACATTGGCCTGGATGGGGCTTAGTAACGACAGGGGAAGTGAAGAAGTTTCTAGTAAGTACTATGCCACTTAGTCTATAGTCTAAGAAAAGTAAAGCAAGAAACTTCCTAAATGTGTGTGTGTGTGTGTGTGTGTGTGTGTGTGTATGTGTGTGTTTAAATATCTCTAGCTCACTTAAATATATGAAATTTCTCTAAATTTCTGTGTTTTAAGTGCATGCTTGTGAAAACCAAGACCAGTTCAACAGTAGAACAGGAGGAAACACCCAGCCCACAGACAAGAAGCTATACCAGCCATCATTTTTTAAATTTGTATTTTTCCACCAATGGCTAACATAATAGAATATTCAAATTCAGACTCAACAGATTTTAGGCATCTCTTGGAATCAGAACGAAAGCTATTTTAGCCCTGAATTATATAATATTTGAAATTACATAAAACTTCACAGGCAGGAATTCTGAAACCACTTCAGACCCCTGTGAGACCTGCAAGTATTAGATCCAAAGGAAACTCCCAGAACAGAGGGAACCGGAAATGAGGAGTCCCAAAAAGAGGGGAATAGGTCTACACAGAGAGCTACCCAGAGCCTGCAAGTAGCTGACATGATGCAAAGATTAAATAGTGAATTTCATTTTTTCTCTGTTGCCTTTCAATTAAATTTCCCCAGAAATCTGTGGTTTTGAGCATTGTATAACAGAGCTATGCTTGAGTACCTCAAAATGGGAAGAGGTGGGGAATTTTATCATTGTCTTATGAACATCAGTATTTAGAGTTATGGTTTTTACTATTTTAAGGCTTCATGAGATGTTTAGAGTAATCTACATCTGACTCTCAACCTCTGACTATGAAAGACATAAAAGTGTTATTACATACACGTACAGATCTGCCAGCGGTTCAGGAGCCTCACAGAGTCCCATAATTTGTTCCTGAGTCCAGATAAATAATGTAATAATATTAACCTTGATTGGTTATATACTATATACCAGATACTCAGCTAGATACCTTATCTGATTTAATCCTCATAATAGTTATATGATACAGATATCATTATGAGGCTTAGAGGGGTTAAATAATATGCCCCAGCTTGCCCAGCTAGAACAGAGGAGACATTATACAAAGCACCGCAGGCTATTTCTCCAGTTCTCAACATTCCTTAGTTACCTATCGTTCTTTGTCCAGGGTTGAGGCCTCCTGAGCCCTCCCCCTTCCATGTTATCATGTTTACGAGTGTCCTTGTAGTTCAGGTCTTGTTTAGGCAGCAATGCTGGTGAGACTTCACAGGTGTAACTCCCTGACCTTTCTAGGAGACACAACTGCACAGTAAACTTCCTTTTCACCCGCTCTTACAATCTTTCTGCCCTCTCTTCAGCAAAGATCCCTGAAGCCCAGGGAATAGCAGCCTAATTGATTATCCAATATCAAGTGTATGTACAAGGAACACTATACAGCCTCAGCAGTTTGTATTTGTGTATTTATGAATATATATGTGTATTTCTATATATATAGAAGAATATATATGTTCACGTGTGTGTGTGTGTGTGTGTGTGTGTGTAAGAACAATTAAAGAGAAAGAGGCAGTAAATTTGAGAGAGACAGCAAGTTGGTGGTAATGTTAAGGATTGGAGGGAGGAAAAGGATGGGAAATTATGTAATTATATTATAATTAAACAAATTACCATAAAATCAAGGCAAGTTGGCTCTGGAGCCTGAGTTCTTTCTTCTATCATGTTGAAGATTGAAACTAGGATCTTCCTTGTGCATGTGAGACAAGTGTCTGTCCCTGTGCTCCACCCCCGGGCCAAGCTTTTACTTACCAGCCAGTGCCCTAGTCACCTCTATAACTGAATGACATAGGATGATACACCAATGAAAGTGCAACCAGAGCCGAGAGAGTCGTGCCAGCTCCCATCCCGTTTGTCTCATCAAGGTCAAAACAAGTGAAACCAGAAGTTTTCAGTCATCTTAAGGAACAAGAAGAAAATGTTTGGAAGGAAAATCATCTCTCGCCAGTGACTCAGGGATACATTTCAACACTGCAGAATGCATTGAATGACTGTTATGTGCAAAACCTATCAGGGTCTCATGTGTATTATCTCACTCCCAACAGCATTCGCCTAGTTGTGTTTTATAGAATAATACACAGGCTCAGGATGACAAGTGACAGACTCATAATGATGTGGATGATGAGGACATAGTGAGACTGGAGACCATAACTCAGTCTCTTCCACTTTGAACCCACATTCTTAGTCTCTTGTATTGTCTCATTTTTTTGTGCAAAATAAATATTTATTTTTAGACATAATTATCTATGCATAAATAATATTTTTAAAACAGAGCATACTGTCATGTTTAGGGGTACAGGGCTGTAATCACAGCTATCCAAGAGGCTGAGATAGGAGGGTTGCATGTTCAAAGGCCTATCTGTTCTACAGAAATAGGGTAGAGGCCAGCCTTGGTAACTTAGTGAGGCCCATCTCAGAATAAAAAATAAATAAAAAGAGGACTGGCTTGATACTGAAAGGGAGAGAGCAGGAGACTGATTGCTTGGCATAGAATTATATAATCGTCCCTTTTCTCAGCATTATATTGGAAACACCTTGTCATATCAGTACATATATTAGTCATAAGTATATTATTATTATTATTATTATTATTATTATTATTATTATTCGTGTGCATGTATGTGTGTTGGCACACAAGTGCCATGGCACGCAAATGGAGGTCAGAGGACAACTTTGTAGAATCAGTTGCTCCTTCTGCCTTTTCCTAGGTCCCAGCGATGGAAGCCATGTCCTCCAGGATTTCAAGCCAAGCACTTTTGCCTGCCGAGCCACCTCACTGACCTCCTGGGGACTACTCATTGATGGCTGTAGTATTCTGATGAAAACTTGTGGACTCCTTTAAGTTAAAAAGTTCATGCCGGGCGGTGATGGCGCACGCCTTTAATCCCAGCACTCGGGAGGCAGAGGCAGAGGCAGGTGGATCTCTGTGAGTTTGAGGCCAGCCTGGGCTACTAAGTGAGTTCCAGGAGAGGCACAAAGCTACACAGAGAAACCCTGTCTCAAAAAAACAAAAAAAAAAAAACAAAAAGTAAAACAAAAAGTTCATGTGGGTTACAATTTTTCACCAATCATTTACTTCCCTGTAAAACTCTTCCTTCCCTTTTTGTTAAAATGGAGGTGGAAGCAGTGATTTTTTTTTACCAGAGGATGAGCATTGTGTGAAGAACGAGGGAAACCTATCTGAGGAAGTATGACATGGGACAGTGATGGGTTACTTTCATTTCCCTTTTCAAAGGAAGTTTGACTCAGTAGTAGAATAGCATGGTCACTTCGTGCTATTACACTGTGACACCTGTTGCTAGAGCTTTCCTGGTCCTGCCTGGCCCACAGTCAGGAAAAATCTCTCTCACCCACCAGTCCCCGCAAGCTGCTCAGACCCAACCGAGTAAACACACAGAGACTTATATTGCTTACAAACTGTATGGCCGTGGCAGGCTTCTTGCTAACTACTTCTTCTATCTTAAATTAATCCATTTCTACAAATCTATATCTTGCCACATGACTCATGGCTTACCGGTATCTTCTTCCATGTTGGTACTCATGGTGGCAGCTGGCAGCATCTCCTGACTCAGCCTTCCTGTTCCCAGAATTCTCTTCTCTCTTTGTCCTGCTTGTCCTGCTACTGGCCAACCAGCATTTTATTTATACAGAGCGATATCCACAGCACACACCAGTCTATCCCACTGACTGAAAATTCTGTGCTTTGTAATGTGGTTGGATGTGGAGGTCCATGACTATAATCCCTGCACTTGGGAGGCTGAGACAGGAGGATGATTGCAATCTCAAAGTTAGCCTAAAGCTACATAGCAAAAACCTCTAGCCTAAACCACAAGCAAGTAATGCCTCCCTGCAATCTCCACCACAGATTACCATTGGGGTAGGGGACAGAAGGACAATAAATGAGAGGAGTTATCCCTTTATTGTGCAAATAGCACTGAATCCACAAATTAGCCTGTTTTGCTTAGACTTACATGTTTTTACTGAATTTTTTTTTATTTCTTGTACTGGGGACAATACCCAAGGCACCGCACATTTTAAGTGTACAGTCTATGGCTGAATTGTCACACCAGCCTATTTAGATTTAATCTTAGTAACAATAAATTGTAGGGTCAAAACTAAATTAGCGCTAGCTAATGCACACTTACTTCTTCTTTAAAAGTTTGAGATTTACATATGCAAATTACTCATGAGACTAGCGGTATGATTGGAGATTTTTCTTCAATAAATTTAGACTTAAAGGTTTATGATCTTACTTGTCTGAATTAAGTGGCGAGTCAGCCCCATTGGCCCTTTGAACTATGTTGTTGGTGTGCTTGATTGGAGAACAAAGACATAAACGCAATGGAGTGTCTCTCTTCTCCTCATAGCTCCTGGCCACTCAAGTCTTTCTGGTTCTTCGGTATTTTCAATGATATCTCCATCTGCAAAGATACAAGTGCCTCGTCTGGTTCCTGGGATTAGGTAGTGAGTTGTGGCCATGCAGTATCAAGAACATGATGAAATAATCAGGTGTAGGTTTCAATAATCCCCTGAGGTTGAACTCTGTCTGCATTCAGCCACAGACACAGATAGTAGGCTAGGAAGAATGTGACTTAGTGTCTGCATCTTCCTTTAAGTGCAATGAATTTGAATACTGGTGCCCTGAAGCTAGTGGGCCTTCCTAACTATGTACAAAGCCTCCTTATTTGTTAATTGGGCATAAAAGTCTACTGTTTCCACATATACATATATGTCCCCAACACCATTGTTTTAGAAAAGGCTACAATAACCTTTACTAGATTGTTGCAAGTTTCCTAATTCCTCACTGAATTCATTCTCTCTTTCCTCCTTTCTTTTTTCTTGCTCCCTCCCATTCTCATTTCCATTCTCTTTCCTTCCTTTCTCTTTCATCATTTCCCCTGCCTACTGCCCACTTTCTTGTGCTGAACATAGACCAGATAGGATAAATTCATGTTGGACACCAACGTCTTTAAAAAAAAGAGTTGCCTTACATTTGAATACAAGTTAAAGACTTAGTCTGTTAAAGCCTTTTGCAAATCCCTTCTCCTCCAGGCCTTTCGCTGTCTATCTCTCTTTGAAATCCACCTGCAACACACTTTCTCTTGCTCCCTGAATCATGAAGAGAGGTACTATACCTCTCTCCTCAGAGCCTTTTCATTAGAGTTGCTCATCTATAGAATATTCTTCTCCTTTTGTTTGCATGCTCAGATTCAAAGCTCCAGCGTTAGGAAGTCTCTTCTGACAGCCCCGGGCAGGCAGTCACTTGGTGCTATCTCTTCTGCATTTGCTCTTGCAGAATAGGGGTTCATTTATATGCCTCCTTCTCGAAGTAGCCTCGCTAAATATTTGGAAGAACCTGTCTTTCAGTCCCCCATAGAATACTATACCCCCTGATGGAAAGAAGGGGAGAAGACAAGGAATGCGTAGAATACTCGGTTACCCTTTGCCAGCATGCGGAAAATGGCAATGGTATAAATATATACTGGTAGAGGTTTCCTTTGTGACTGTGGGTCTTGAATCACACTGCACGTTTGTTTCATATTACTAATAAGATCACAGATTGCTAGAGAAAATGGCTTCACCTTTGCAACTATGTCTCTCTCGTTAATAGAAGTCATGAAATTGAAGATTTGTTCCTATAGGAGGCAAAAATAAAAGTATGAATTGAGTTGAGAATGATACGATTGGGGTTAGGTTTCAGCCAGTTTTCAACCAGCAACAACAGGTTTCTGCTTGTAGGAACATTTGTGGAACAGGGAGTGCAAATGTCTGTTATCAACAAACTCAAATGGTGTGTAGCGAATACACCTGGGGCACTATGCTGGCTTCGACTTGAAGTTCTAGCGGCAGTTTACATTTGGGTCTTGAGAAAGGCACACCGCTTCTTGGTGGGAGCAAAGGGCAGTCCACAATTTTGTGCATGTTGTGTGACCAGTGGTTTCTTTTGGCGTTCTTTGTAGCTTATCCTGAACTGTTGGGGGTCTAGATCTCCATACTGACACTCCACGTCTGAACTCCTCTCCTGCTGTGGACCATTGATAGCAGGAGTCTCACAGGACAAGGTCCTCTTTCTTCGCATTCTCCCCCTTTCCTTACACAGTCTCGTGCTCTGTCGAGGCTTCAGTTCCCAGTATACATAGTGGTTCCGTATGGTGTCTTTACCTTTGCCTTTTCCTCTCAGCTCCAGCCAGCTACAGTATCTATTTATTATATCATCTCCATTCCCAACTGAACTCAGAACTCTATCTCCAATCTCATGTTTTCTCTCATAATCCTAGAAGAATGGCACCACACAGTAACCAGGGAGAAACTTGAAACTACCTTTTCTTGGACATTTCCCTATGATTTCTCCTTCCCCTGCAATATAAAAATTCAGTCTTTCTGTTTTACTCAATTGAGTCTTCTGATTGGTTTTCTCTACCCCACTGTCTAACAACGTGCAGCCCCCTTCCAGAGAAACCACCACAGTAGATGCTTGGCTGGTGTGCATTCACTTGGGCTTTTCTTCAAACAGCAGTCATGGGTTTTTTTTTTTAACTTATTTAGACAGGGTCCTGCAGTGTGACTCAGGTTGGCTTTGAGCTCATCCTTTCTTTGTTAGAAGTAACGTTAAATGCTGCAGGCTATTTATGTTTTCACTCCCCTAAACAAGTTTGTTTGACCCATCTACACCTGCACTTGATGTGTTTGATTGTATGTGGGTGGGATGTATGTGAGCAGGAAATACGTCAGGATGTACACTTGCCCCTGATTGGATATAGGCAGGAAGTACATAGGCAGGAAGTACACCAGGATATATGTTTGTCCCTGATTGGACCTAATGGAAAATATAGTGGCCTTGTGGGGTTGCCTTTTTTTTTTTTTGGGAGGGGGTGACTTTTTAAGCCTCTGCAAGGCATGAATCCTAGCCATTTTCTGGGTTTGACCTGGCCAGAGAGTGCTGTGGAATGTTGTTCTATATGCTATGAATGTGTGTTGCTCTCATTGGTTGATAAATAAAATGCTGATTGGCCAGTAGCCAGGCAGGAAGTATAGGTGGGAGAAGCAGACAAGGAGAATTCTGGGAAGAGGAAGGCTGAGTCAGGAGTCACCAGCCAGACACAGAGGAAGCAAGATGATAAGGCAGAACTGAGAAAAGGTACCAAGCCACATGGCCAAACATAGATAAGAATTATGGGTTATTTTAAGTGTAAGAGCTAGTCCGTAATAAGCCTGAGCTAATGGTCATACAGTTTATAAGTAATATATGCCTCTGTGTGTTTACTTGGGTCCGAGCGGCTACAAGACAGGGCGGGACACAGGAAAATTCCAGCTACAAGAGAGTCCATCAGCCTGGCCAGTATTTAATTAAAGCTTCTTCAAATTTAGTTTTAAACTGTGATTTATTCTCGACCTGTGGGATTAACACCTTCCTTATTAAGAGTTATTATTTTTTATTTATAATTATATTTAAAAACAGTACGTGACTGCACCTGTCTGTAGGCCTCTACGTGTATGTGTTGAAAATCAACTTCTATATAGTGGCAGCACCATACCAGACGGTCTCCTTTTTGCATGGATTAATTCAGTTCTTACAAGTTGACACAGTAAGCACTATTGGTAGTGGGAAGACTGGAGCGGCTTTGAGGGTGACAACGTCTTGCTCTTTGGGTGGACTTTGCTCAGAAGTCATGGTGCTACAGAGTCCCATCAAACTTTCTCTGCGGCGGTGGCCTTTGGTGGAATTCATAATCACAGATGATCAGTTTTAGAGAGAAGTTTGTCGGGTTGGAACGTAAGAGTGGAGGAAGGAGAGGGTGAGGGAGAGGGAGGAGGAGAGGGAGAGGGAGGGGGAGAGGGAAGGGGA
>CABHPH010142693.1:56032-77601 GCA_902168325.1 Peromyscus nudipes
GGAGGGGGAGAGGGAGGGGGAGGGGGAGGGGAGAAGGAGAGGAGGGGGAGAGGGAAGGGGAGGGGAGAGGGAGGGGGAGAGGGAGACAGCAACAGCAGCAGCAGAATTTCTGTGTGACAGAAGGGTCCCAGGAAATATGGTACCATTGACTTGCTAGTCTTTTTAAAGGAGTTACGGAGAAAGTAGGGTAAAGTATGGAGCCCGGAGTAAGCCGTCAGTCCATTAGGCCTAACCAGACGTCTAGGTGTGGACTCTTAGCTTCTGTCAGTCAATTGGTCACAAATAGCCTTTTAAGCAGGGGTGCCTATTTAGGAGATAACAAAGACCCAGGAAACAAAACTCTTATCGGACATTTTTGGCCTCTAGCAAGAACATTCTCAGAACGGCTGCTTAGGAGTCTCTGCCTAACTGACCAGCCGAGATCTTATCTCACCATCACCACTGTCCTCAGATTTGGAAACTGGACAGACCGAGGAATAGATTTGCTCCCACTGTTACTGTGTGGTTCATGATGGTCGGGCCTCATGCCATTTTGCCACTAAAAACAAGGACAAAAGAAAGTGCAGAGCACTGGGGAGAGCAGCCCCTACATCTCCACGGGGCAACACAGTAGAGCTAGCTGGCTCTGAAGATGTAGGTGTGGGAAAGTGGGAGGACCAGCCCCGCCTCTTGCTCAAGGCTGCAGGGGGTAAACTAACCAGGGCAATGCAGGAGAGCTCACCCTGCTGGTGAGGACAAGGAAGAGCTGGCGGGCTGACCAACCCTGCAACCACCCAGGCCCAGAAGCAGGGTTGTGTGTTGGCCCACCCCAACATCCACCCCATCTGTGGTCTGCTGGAGCACGTGAAGGGACCGGTCTTGCAGATCCAAGCTGCAGGATTTCCACAACACAGGGCACTCACAGGATAACCAAGAGGAGTTCCAGTGAGGGCCCAGCATCCATAGTGTAACAGAAATCAGAGGCCTCGAACCAGACCAGTGATTCTGTTATGAACACTTACAAGTAAAGATACATGGACAAAAGGTTTACTGCCTGACTCACTATGCCACACTACAACTTCCATGGCGAGATTGACTTTTCTTTTTCTTTTTTCTCTTAAATTTTATTTTATTTTATTTGGGGGGGAGGTTACAGGGGCAGAGGGTGGATACATGGGATGGAGAAATGAATGGGCTGGAGATGCATGATGTGAAAGACACAAAGAATGAACACAAATAAAGTTAAAAGAACAAAGAAAAGAAAGAAAGGTGCAGAGTTAGCAGGCTGTTTCCCGGGACACAGTATCGCTGGACCTCCGTCTTTCAGCCAGTTCATCTGCCTGCTTTCTGACTCATTTCCAGTTTCACCGACTTGATTACATCTTCTGGAATGTGCCATCCTGTCTGCCAAGGCAGGGTGTTTTCCCATCTTTTTTTGAAGCAAGCTCAGTTTTTCTATCTCATCTGCCAGAGTAGGGCTTCCTGTGCCTCTACCGGGAACAGCATGGGTTCCTTTGCATTTCCAGACCATGCTTGCCTTCTGCTTAGAAGCCTATGCTCCATCAGGGCCTGAGCCTCGTGTCTCTTATTTTCTGCCTGCTGAAATTCCCAACCTTTTGCATAAATGTCTGTCACTTAATCAACACAGTTATTTTCTTAAAAGAGTTTATTGAGTGCTCATCATGTACAAGAGCAAGCTGGGAGTTCAAGGGAGTAAGACATCTTTCTCTGTAAAGTTTAAATTTTTTCTTAAAGAAAAAAGCAAGGAAGTATGAGTTTACAAATGCCTTGCTCTCAGCAATCGAGGTTCATGGCTGAGACATGCATGCGAAAATTAGTTTAAAAAGCAAAACACATATAAACTTAATCTAAACCTTGTATAACACAAGAACCTTCAGGAAAAAAATGAAGACCCAAAGAAATACACTTGGCTGGGTTTTGTTTGTTTATTTTTTTAGTTTAGTTTCTCCGCCCTCTTTTGAGGCATTCTCACCATGTAGCACAGGCTAGTTTCCTAGCGCGGGGTAGTTTCCAATTAACGATCCTCCTGTTTCAGCTTCCTGAGTGTTGGGATGGTAACACCTGCTTGTGTACTGTTTGCACTTGGTTTGAAGTGAACAGTTGTGAGGAAGTGTGATTGGATAAGAAGGTGATGATATAAAATCAATCAACAAGGTGGCGGTGGGGGTCTAGCAAGGGTGGGCTCACTTGGTCATCGGTCCCTCTTAGTTTTTGCTCTTTCCTCTGGCTTAGGCGACATCTCATTGGACCTTCTTAGAGTGGCTTTAGGAAAGATGGCCTGAGGAAGGGGACAGTGACCTTTCAGTGGTTTTCTCAAAGAAAACGACATGTATGTCAGGTAACGTCCTGAACTCTGTGAGAAGGAGGGAAGGAAAAGGAGGCATGGGAGGTGGAGAGAAAGAGAGGCAGAATAATGCAAGAAACACTTACACGTGCCCATTCGGAAAACATGACGGGCTTTGGTTTCAGTTTACAAATAGTTGTTCATATTGGTTTATCAAGTTAGTTCACATTAAGTGAGATTTTGATTTTCTTTCCCTTAAATCCAGAATTACTCTCTGGCTCTCTTCAGGACAAACCCATTCTGAGATGCACACGCTTTCTAAAAACTTGACAAGCCTGAAAAGAAACTTCTTTCCTCACCACTTAACCGAATGCCTCTAAGGTCCCCATTTTCACTAGCAGTACGGACACCGTTCTGTTAGGTCTTTGACTGCTCCTTGTCTCAATAGGTTGCTCTGCTTGACCTGGAACTCACTATGTAGACTCTGATGGCTTCGAAACTCAGAGCTCTTTTTTACCTGCCCCTTCCTCCCAAGTACTGGGACTAAAGGCGGGTGCCACCACACCTAACTCATCATCCACTTTTCACTAGAGCATGTATGTCAGTTCTTTTGATGAATTATCCTTAGTCTGTCGTAGTATTCCTTAATCTTTATGACAAAAAAGTAAGATATCATCACAGTTTTCCTGATGGTAAGGGAAGTGTAGTTGGCCGAACGCCACACATTGGTCATTTGACATTTCAGATACTAATATCTGAAATAAATTACACCTGGGAGCAAAGCTCATAGTCACTCATAGTTGCTTACTGGGGAGTCTGTTAGACTTCTGGAATATTCTCTGGAACCATTTCAGCTGTTGATCTCTTCATAATATTTACTCTGTAGTGCGTCGATACTCAAGCAGCACTGAATGTGGATACTTGATGGCAATGCTTTACTTATCAAACCAAATGGAAAATTCCTAGAAGGCAGAGACTGTATCTTGTATCTTTATTTCCCTCCATGCTCTTACAAAGTAAAATGTGCCTAAAAGTTGCCACTTGAATACAGATTTCAATTTAGACTTGTAGGCTTTGTTGACCCCACCTGGCAAGAATAAGACCACTACCACAAATTTTGAGCCAAATTGTAGCAAGCTTTATTAAATACTATGTAGGACAATGGACACTGGCCAGGTCCATACCTGGAATTCCCAGAATATGATGCCAAATTACATTAGTCAGCGGCTTATAAAGGCAAACCCACAAGGCTGTATCTTTCCCACCTTCGTTCACCAGGGGCAAGCACACATCCTGATGTACTTCCTGCCTGCGGACCCCCTGACTATGTGTGTTGAAGCACACCCTGTGCAGTGTGGGCAACCAAGCTTGTTCACAGAAGTGAAAACATGGGGCTTATTATCTTGCACGAACAATAGCCCCCAGCATTCCAGGAAGGTATCTGTTCTCGGGCAACTGGGGCTTAGAGGTTAGAAGCATTTTTTGCTTTATAGATCTCTTAAGCACAGTAATTTAAACTTAAAACATAACAGTTTCCTGAAATGGTCATTTAGGCATAACAGCAGCTGATTATTCCTCAGATGATATAAGGTGTTATAGAATATTTTCATTTTTATAACTGTACTCCTGGAGGGGTTAAATAATTTGTCTAGAATCCTCCAGGTAGGACACCAGAACCAAATATAATAACATTGAAAATGTAGAGGATTTCATGGGAATTTAAAAATGTTTGGCACAGTGATTATTTTTTTCTATAAAATTCTGTTCTCGGGATTCTTAAAATTAGGACAATGCTGTTTTATCACTTTGTTCATAGAAAATAAGCTCTGCCATGGAAGTCTATGATGTTTTCCACATTTGTGAATTAACAATGGTGATGAGATGCACGTGTTTTGTGATGTAGGAAGCACATGTGGACTGAATCGCAAAACGTTTCATAAGAGCATTCAAGTGTCTGGAGAAAAATAGTAAGACATGGTAGTCTGCCCAGAGCTGGAGGCAAAAGACAGATAAAAGGTTGCTGAGCCTCTGACATGAAAATGATCAACCTTGAGTCTGGGGCTGCTAGATCCTAAGAAATGGAAGGGGAAGGACAGAAGGTCATCAGAGCTGTAAAAAAGAAGAGAAGGAAATGTGAGAAAGACCACAAGAAAAAAAATATAATATGGAAAAGAAAACAAGAAGACCAAATGACCACAACAAACAAGAGCTGGAAAGGAAATGGTATCAACTTTTCAAGTTCACAAAAGAAAACATAGCTACTTTTAATCAGATCTTCTCCATTTTCCCTTACAGCAATGTTCCATTTGGCTAGGATGCTCGCTAACTGATTACATATGCCACCCCCTGTAAATATCCTTAAATTATCCTTGGTTTGAATATCTTATGGAAAATTTTAATAAACGAAAACATTTTTTCTCTCCTTGAGTAATATCAACTATAATTTTGATACTTAAAGAGTCAACCAACTCTTGTTTTATTTTATTTTATGTTTTATGTTTTTGAAACAAGGCTTCACACAGTAGCTCAGGCTGGCCACAAACTTGCAGCAATCCTACTGTCTCAGCTTCCTAAGTGTTGAGACTACTCATGTGAGTGACCATAACTGGCGGAAAACTCCTTTTAATTGCAAATGAGTAGCTCATATGATGCATAAGCATTTTACAGTCATCCCATTTACTCAGTAGTGAGAGCTGGTTGCGTTCTCTGCATTGAGTCTTGCTTTAGAGGCTCCGCTTCTGCCTGGTTTTGGTCAAGTAGCTTTAAACGATGTTTACATAAACTGTCACGTAGCATCTACTCAAAAAAAGTCGACAAACTGTTCTCTAGTTCTAGACACACAGAAATGTTGAAAAGAGTGCACGAAGACCTCCAGAGCGGGCTTTGTCCAGGGTCTTCCTTTGCCGACCTCTATACTCCCGTGCTGCCTTTGCTACGACTGGGATTCAGTATTGGTTCATACCATGGAGAACTTCCACACTTGGATTTCACTGGTTTGTCCACTTTTCATTTTCCTTGCGTTCTGGAGGACACTCTATTGTATAGAGATATCATTTCCAACTTTGGTTGTCTCGTGCCTTTCTTACAGTGTCTCAGACTTTTCTAGGTTTCAGTGACTGATTTTTTTTAACTTTTTATTTAATCTTTGTGGCTTTCACATCATACATCTGGATCCCCTTCATTCCCCTGTCCCTTTGTATCTGACCTCTGTTGTTGCAACATCTCCATCAAAATAAAATAAAATAAAATTTAAGAGGAAAGAAGAAAAAAAGAAAAGAAAAATCTTATTGTGGAAGCTGCAGTGTGACACAGTGAGTCACACAGTCTACCCTTTAGTCCACACACATCTTTATTTGCAAGTGTTCATAACAGAGTCATTGATCTGTTTGGGGGCCTCTGGCTTCTGCTACACTGTCAATTCCGGGCCCTCACTGGGACTCCTCTTGCATATCCTGTTGTTGCCTTGTGTCATGGAGATCCTGCAACTTTGGATCTGCAGGACCAGCCCTTTCACATGCTCCAGCAGATATAGTGGGAGTGGATGTTGGGGTGGGGCAACCCCTAGCTCTGGTTCTGGGCCTCGGTGGTTGCAGGATTGGTCGGCCCACCAACTCTCCTCCATCCTTACCACCAGACTGAGTTCTCCAGCACTGTACTAGCTAGTTCACCCTACATAGCAAGGAGTAAGGGGCAGGGCCGATTCTCCTGCTTTCGTATCCTCAGGGACGGCTCACCTATACCTACACCACCAGGGCCAAGTCTACTGTGTTGCCCAGGCAAGGTGCAAGGGCCACTCTCCTGAGTGCTGCAGCTGGTGAGGGGCAGGATCAACTCTTCCACTGTCGTGACCTCAGGGCCACACACCTGTCACGGGTGGTAAGGGGTGGGGGTGCATCTCTCCCTCACCCATGCCACCATATGGCAGATGAGGGGTAGGGTCAGATCTCCCATGCTCACCTTCTCAGGGCTGGCTCACCCACACCCTGGTCAACAGGGCCAGCTCTATCGAGCTGCCCAGGAGAGGTGGGTACAGGGCCTGCTTTCCCAAGTGCTGCAGCCAGCCAGGGGTGAGGGACAATGAGGGGAATCTCTCTCTCATTCATGCTGACAATGATTGACAAACAAATAGTAGGACCAGTTCTCCAACACTCAGGGCTGGCTCATCCAACACTCCCCACCCCCCACCCCCCACCCCCTACCCCTGCACCGGGTTAGGTCTGTGACTGGCATTTTTTAGGAGTACCAGGCAAGTAGATTATGGAAACTATCCTTTTAGTATAGAAATGTGGATCTGTCTGACATTTTGCAAGAAATATCAGCGCAACTAAGTGGACTTCTCCAGACACTATAGTGTGAAGTGTCACAAACTGAACATTGATGTTTCCCTGCTCACAACTTACATGTTGAAATCCTGATGTCCATCTTGATGGTATTAAGAAGTGATACCTTCAAGTAGGTCATTAGCATGGAGCCTTTGTGGATTGTATTGATGCCCTTCAAAAATCACACCCCAGACAGCCGTTAAGCCCTTTCTCTACCATGTGTGGTGTATGGTTTATAAGAGTATCCTCATTAGAACCAGATAATGCTTGCACTATGATCTTGGACTTTGGGCCTCCAAAATTGTGAGAAATTTCTGTTGTTTAATTCATTGGATGCATAGACCGACACATGTACAAAAAACCTGGAATCAGATGGACCATGAGCTGATGGAGACGCAGCCTGGAATTATATACTACTAAACAAGGAGGTGGGTTTCCACAGATAGTTGAACCAGTAGAAAGAGGGCTAGCTAGTAGGAGGTCTCTGTAGGGGAGCAATTTCAGGTTTTAGTTATCCAAGGCAAGGAAGCTGTGGTTGATAGTTTCTGCATACACTTATGTTAGCTAAATGTCAAACATTTGGGGCATCTGTACTTGGACCTAAGAAAGGGTTTACCATTCATGTGGGTCTGAAGCACTGGGGTCTTTGACATGTATATTCTCAACTCAACGATGTGCATTCACTTATGTCTTCATCCACTTCCCCATAGTTATACTTGCTGCCTTCTCTGCTATAAAATTAATATCTTCTTAAATACAGTGTTGACTCATTTATTTGCTAAATATCTTAGTTACTTTTCTATTGCCATGACCAAAGCCGTTGACAGAAGAAAGTGCTTATTAGGGTTTACAGTTTCTGAGGGTGAATACATGGTCGCCATAACAAGGAACATGGCAGCAGGCAGGCAGACATGCCACTGGAGCAGCAGGGAAGTGAGCAATGCTGTGCTTGAGGAATTCGGAAGACTTTGAGGATTTGGACTAGGACAGCAGTTGAGTAATGGAAGAGGGGCTTTGAAGGGCCGTGCGGGTAGGATCTTGGAAGATGGTAGCAGTGAGATCAATGTGGACTCTGGGAGCCCAGCTCAAGAGGGTTAAATGGGAACAATATTATCAACCAGGCCAGAGACAACTCTTGTGATATTTGGGAAAGAATGGCTGCATTTTGCCCTTGCTGTATGAATCTGCCTGAGGCTAAACTGAATTTTGGAATAATTTTGTTGGCAAAGAAGATTCCAGACAGCATGATATTGACTGTGTCACATAGTTAAGGAAGATGTGTCCTTTCTCTTATTTTTAATTTGCAGTTGATTACTTATAAGAACTAATGTGTACTTACTGTATGCTTTATACTTTAAGCTAGATATCTTATAGCTTTGGGTATTGGAAAGTCTTCTAAATTGGTTTGTGCATTTCAATTTCTATTTTTTTAATTTTAATTATTAAAAACAGGGTCTTAACTGTAGTGTCAAGGCTGGTCTGAACTCATGGTGGAATTGTAGGCATCAGATATTACATCTCATTCTGCTCCTATGTTCTCTGAAGTGATTCCATGTTTTTATTTTTTTTTTTACATTTTTTTTTTCATTATGTTACTACTGGATGCTCTAGACTCACCTGGCATAGTCCTGGCTACAGCACTAGAGTCAATTGGCTTTTCAGTGAGCGTTGGCTCCTTCTGCTCAAGAATGGTATCATAAAGTCAGGAAATGGACATTGGAGTAATGTTGGAATGACTCTGGTTTCTGCTTTTGGATGATTTCCTTTTGAAGGACTAAACTGACTTTGAAATCTGTAATAAAACAAAGAATTTTTTTTTCTTCCTGTATTGCTAAATGCTCTCAAGATAATTTAAGGACAAGTCCTTCCTGAACTGTAAGCAGAGAATTAATGAATGTTTGGTTAGACATTCAAAAGGAATA
Organism: Peromyscus nudipes; assembly: GCA_902168325.1. Lineage (NCBI taxonomy): Eukaryota > Metazoa > Chordata > Mammalia > Rodentia > Cricetidae > Peromyscus > Peromyscus nudipes. The sequence continues at coordinate 64,561 of CABHPH010142693.1, forward strand.
TTACTTATTATTTGAACAATTTAGAAAGATCAGTGGAGAAACTTTTGTTAATGTATTAGTCTTACCAAAAGAAATCCTTTAAATTCAAACCATATTTGAATCTTCAAAATTACTGCAATCTTTGCCATCATTCACTCTCCTAATTTCTGAATGGAATAAAGAATAAAGTAAATATGGAAAAAGATCTCTGTTATGTGGTTTCCATTTGTAAATTCTTTATTAGATCAGCCAATATTTTAAATATTGAAATAATAAGTGGACTTCTCACTTATTGAGGACTATTCATTCTGCTAATTACTTTACATATTTATTCTCACATTTTTTAAGGCATTGGAAGAAATAGGGCTGGAAATGCAACATATTTATAATTCAATAAACCAAACCCGTGTGCAGGACGGACAACAGAAGCAACAGCAAACCCTTCACTCCTCCCCCACTCCAACTAGTTAAAAGCAAAATGTACTTACCAGACTTGATCATGTTCTATTTTATAATTATGTTAACTTAAGGAAAACTATAAGGTAGAGGAGTGTTTAGAACAAAATACAGTTCTAGCATAAAGCTTGGAAGTGTTTCCATCTGAGGAAAGCCTGGAGTTCTCAAGTTAGAGAGCTTTCCCACACCAGCCTGTTGCCTAGTGACAGGATGAGACTGAAACTTAAAGCTCTCAGGTCCCAATTTAATGTGCTCCTCTGCTGCAGTCCTCTGAGCCAGTTCCTAGGGTCAGGAGCATACTGAAGTTCAAGTGGAAATATGACAAGAAAAAAATACCGACAAGGGAAACCTGATGACTAAAACCCTGTATGCAGATTGATGGGACCTTGTCCCTGCTGTGCCAGCACAGCAGAGGTGGCTAACAATGATGGACGACACTGTGACTCAGTGTGAGAATAACGGTGTCCTTCCTGCTTCCTCTGCCTCTTATCGCATCTCCTTCCTTTTCCTCTTCCCCTTCCTTTTCTTCTTTTTCTTGCTTTTGTTCTTACTGGGAAATAAGGACGTAGTTGGGAAGAACAGACTAAATTTTCAAGGGTGGTAAGTAACTTCCATTCATTCTTGTTCTTCCTGATCAAGTGTGTGTGTGTGTGTGTGTGTGTGTGTGTATCATTCACTTCTGGGGTCATTAAAACCATGACCATTTATTGTAGAGGAGCTTTAAATATGACAGAAAGTAACTATTGAGATATTGTGTGATAGGGGATGAATACAGGGTTGTGATTAAAAAAATGATGACCCTTTAAAATGATAGCCCTTATTATAGCTATCTTAGGAGTATGATTTCAGAAAATAGAACACATTTGAATTTTACTCGATGTCAAACAGGATATATCTAATTTCTGTAATTAAAGATTCATTGCTTCATCTACTCAACAAATGTAGTAGCATGTGCACTTAGCATGCTTCTCTTCCTGTGCTCAATGGCCACTTTCCAGTTTCAGAAAGAAGAATATGAAGTAATTAAATCTGATTGAATTGACCTACTACTCAATGCTAATGCATGAGGGCAACATAAGGATTGATTAAGTCTGCTCACACACGGATCAGGGTTTGAATCACTAGGGGATGTAGCTCAGTAGCAGCACTTGACCTGCACACATGAGGTCTGAGGTTCAATCCTCAGTAGCAGGGGTGGGAATGGGGGAGATCAGGGCTTGACGCCCTTAGCACTAATTAGCAGCAGGATTTCCTTCTGCCCATAGCTGATCAACTCATGAAGTGAATTCTGATAGAGGCCTGAAGAGGTGATGCAGGTCACTCTACCCACCAGACCGTGTAAGCTGTGACCTCAAGTTCCCTGGTTATGAGAGGAAAAGGGTTGGCCTTCCTACAACCATGAGTGCTGAGGTACAAACCATGCTACTGATGGGCCATGTAACTGCAATGATAGAGTTTGAACCCTAAGATGATTGCTTCCCTAGCCATGGCACTAGCTTTAAGTTGTCATTTATCATATGACTTCTAGAACTTAACACCTGATGATATAAGGAAGAGGTTGGGATCTTCCAATGTCCCAGTTAAGAGCCCAGAGGAATCTATTCTGGAGACTTGTACCTAGCTAGTACTAGTCCCTGGATTCTACAGGCCATGAGATAATGGAATACTTGCTCTTTTCCCCGTTCTTGAGAATATTCTTGAAATAGGTCTTTTCTGGCCAGCCAAGTTCATGTATTTCTTGACTGTTTGTGAAGTTTATATATCTACCAATAGCAGCAAGCTATAAAAAGGTAATGACTCAGGGACAAATTTACCAGAAAATTTAAAACGTTGGTAGATGTCAGTTTATAGCACATTAGAGTTGACTATGAGTGTTCCACTTATGAGAACAGAGGAGCCCAGGGAGCATTCTGCAGCTACAATCTGGACAGGCAATCAATTCACCTTCTCTTAGTGGGATCAGCAAGCATTGCCCAATTCCACTGGTGAATGACTTGGAGAAAACAATGGGATTACTAATCTCCTTGAATCATTCTAATAGTGGGATAATTATTAAGAAATGACTATGTCAGAATCATAGCTGCGCACTGGGGACACACAGCTACTTTTCAAGTAAATAATGCCAGTTCAGGACACATAAAGATTAATTGTCTCCCCCCATATTTGTGTGTTGAAATCATAATCTTCAATGTGATCTGATTAGGAGATGGAGTCTTTAGGAGGTAATTAGGTCATGAGGGTTAAGCCCTCACAAATGAGATTAGTGTCTTTATAAAAGGAACCCCAGAGAAGACTCTAGCTGTCTGTCCTCTGTGTGAGGATAAATGAAAAGACTTCATTCTGCAACTGCCCTGACCAGAACCCAACCATGCTGGTATCCTGGTCTCAGATATTCAGCTCCCAGAGCTGTGAGAAATAGATTTCTGTTGTTTGGAAACCTGCTAGCCTGCGAATGTATTATTTGCAGCCCTAACTGACCAGAGACCAATAGTTGATCAGTGTTATAAGGCACGGGGCGTGGAAGCACAGAGGGAAAATACCAAACACTGTTTGAGAAAAGTCTGAGAAGATTTTATAGAAATGGCATTTGAGATGTGCTTAAAGTGACTATGTGCACAGAATATTTGTGGCCACCTCATTCAGGACCCTGTCAGCTGCATTTAGTTAAGATACATCTGTTTGTATTTGACTTATGACACTTTCCTTGAAACCTGGACTCTATATATGGTTCCCTTGACATTTGCAAAGGAAACATCTTGAGGCTTTCCAGAATCCCTAAGTTCACAAGTACTCAGCGGTAGAGGCTAAATATCAGGCTGGCACACTCCCTGGCTAAGGAGCACACGAGCCACACAGCAGCACTCACTCATATGTTCACTCTTAAAGGTAGAAAGTAGAAAAGGTCATTATAAAGAGTCGTTTTCTGGATTGGCAACAGCAACATTTCAGTGTTCTAGAAAGATAGTGAGGCTGTAGGCCAGGGAGTTGTGCTCACCCAGGAATATGACTAAGGCCTTGTGAACAATCTTGCTGAACACTTTGTTACTTGGAAGGCTTGGAAAACAGACTGATGTCTGTTTTCACACTGTATGACCTAATGAGTGATCACAGGCCACATCGATTTCCTGCAGCTGGTAAGAATTCATCAGTGTGTATCATTTACTATTGCTGGTAGAATGCTAAGGACATCACTAATAGATGAATATTTCCTTTCTCCCAAGCCCTTGAGAATTAAGCACAAAACTTTCCCCATTTCCAAGACAAGGGAATTGAGCTCTGCAAAGTTAAGCAGTGCACTCAAGGCTACATAGACTAAGAGGTCACAGGAGGAGTTAATGTAGGACTGACTGGCATCAGAACCTTCTGTTCTTAACTTTTTAACTCCTCCTCCTCCTCCTCCTCCTTCAGTTAAAGACACAGGGTGAACATCGGAGGCTGATGACCCTGAGAACCGTTGATTGTCTAAGACGTGCTTCTTCAGCAGGTCCTTCACCACTGTCACTGGATGGTGTGGCGTATGACAGGAATTACACATGTCAGGGCCCGATATGCTGCTAGAGACTGATTACAGCAGGAAAGGAGATTTGCATACTTTAAATAGAAGTGAAGGAACTGGAAGTGAGTTGCGGCAGTCTACTCTGTGGCTGAATCATGCCTCAGAACTCAGTCTCCCTGTTTCCTTCTTCATATTGCAAATGTCTGCCTCTGACTCATCTTTCCTAGAGCCTTATTCCCTTGTATTGTTTTCTTACCTTGCTATTTTCTCTAACAGTGATTTCTTTTCATTTTTCTAGCAAGATCTTATTGATTATAAAAAAGTTATCAAAGTAACATAGAAGATCCAGATTTAAAGTAAGATAGAAGATTCGGATTTACAGAAATAGTTACTGTATAATGCAAGTTCTTCAGCAAAGGGATATCTTAAAATCTAATCATTGATGCCAATAACAACACTATCTACATAATTCAGTTCAACATTTTTAAGAGTTTAAATTGGCTGAAACTTTGCTGAGTGCTGGAGATACCAAAATAAATAAGGTACAGGTTTTTCCTAAGGACTAATATTTTAATGAGTAAGACTAAGACATTAAGAGAAAATGCTAACACAACATGATGTTATGGTAATGATACAAACAGCTTACCATTGCCACTCCTCATCCAATCATGGGAAGCGCTTGAAGAAAAAGTTGACATCTGAGTTCACACATTAACACTGAGAATTAAAACTATGTGGGAAAGGACGGAGAAGTAAGAAGGAAAAGGGAATTTCAAATCCAGAGGACCCAGTACGTGAACAAAGGTTCAAAAGCACGGACTAGCCCGGTGTGTGAGAACTGTGGGCAGCGCCATGTTGCTAGACGTTAAGAGTTAGAGATGGAGAAAAGCTGGGCAGCCAGTCAGACCATGAGACAGAGAGCGCTTCCGTCTGAAAAGGGATGGTGGAGCAGTGGCCCGACAACACTCTGCTAGAGTAACATTCGTGCTTCTGAACCGCAGTCACACACTCCGAAAACTCACATTCCCAGGGGAGGGCTTGCCCAGGTGTGGCTGCTTGGAAATGGGGGGAGGAGGGTGTTTTCCATCAACTTCCACACCGAAAAGATGAGAGCAAAGTCCTCTCTCTTTTCCTGAGTCTTGTGTTACCTGTTCCCTCTCCCTAAAAGCACTCTTTTTTAAAAAAAAAAATAAAACATTTGTGTTAATTATTTGAGAATGTGCCGGGCGGTGGTGGCGCACGCCTTTCATCCCAGCACTCGGGAGGCAGAGGCAGGCGGATCTCTGTGAGTTCGAGGCCAGCCTGGGCTACCAAGTGAGCTCCAGGAAAGGCGCAAAGCTACACAGAGAAACCCTGTCTCGAAAAAACAAACAAACAAAAAAAAGAGAGAATGTATACAATGCATTTGATCATATTCACCCATCCCTGTCCCCTAACTCCTCTCAGATTTACTCCTACCTCCTCACCCCTTCCCAACCCAAAGGTATTCTCATTTGAGAGTTTTTCTTCTATTTTTATCCATGCACACACACTTATATTTCACACTTATGTGTATGGCACACCTGCTGGACAGTTTTCACGACTGTGAGAGTGTTCTGATGCTCATTCACTGTGGCATCCTGAGTGCTAGGCTGAGTTAATACCAGACAAGGGGAGACAGTGAACACACAAAAAATATTTTGTGAATGAGCAGGAGAATCCGCGGATGAATGCCTTCTTTAAAAGGCTTTCTCTTGGCCGGGCGTTGGTGGCGCACATCTTTAATCCCAGCACTCGGGAGGCAGAGCCAGGCGGATCTCTGTGAGTTCGAGGCCAGCCTGGGCTACCAAGTGAGCTCCAGGAAAGGAGCAAAGCTACACAGAGAAACCCTGTCTCGAAAAACGAAAAAAAAAAAAAAAAAAGGCTTTCTCTTATTTTTCTAGATGTGATGCAACTATTGTAATCACCAACTAGCAATAACTGTCATTATCTGCACATAAGGCCAGCTCTATCAACATCAAGTCAAGGAAGGGGAAGGGTCTCACAAGGCCCTTCCCTCTACCTCAGAGCTCTTGGCTACGGAGAGATTCTAGGAGAGGGGAACCACTGTCTTTAGTGGTATACCCGCTGCTGAGCCTTCCAGACTCCTGTGGATAGTCTAAACTCGTGGTCACACGGAAAGTTCTGGTTAATCTCAGTGGGTCACAAAACAAAATGAACAGACACGAACATGATAGAAATTTGTGGGGGAGAAAGTGTGGTGCACGGGTGATAAGGAGGTGGGCGATGAGAGTGGTTGGTATGCATTGTACGTGTGTGAAATTGTTTAAAAACAAATTAATAAAACACAAATTTTAAAGAAAGGATTATAGCCAGGGCTTGATGATGTATGCCAGCACTAAGGAGGCAGAGGCAGAGGCAGACAGATCTCTGAGTTCCAGGTTAGCCAGAGCTATATTATAAGATCCTGTCTCAAAACCAAACCAAACACAAAAAAGTACCAAACAAACAAACAAAAAACCAGATTATTCTGAAGCACAATGAACACTTTTCTAATTAGAAAACATGAAAAATGACAAGTCACCATAGGATTTTAATATTACTTGTACTTTTTAATACTACTTGTGCTTCTAATCTCCCTTGTGAGGCTGTGGGCAGAGTTGCTCCCATTTCCTCTGGTTGCAGGGAGTTTATCAAATACCCCCACAAAGATACCACAGACTCTCTAGCTCATGCTTAAAGTAGTGCCTGCCCTCAGTGTCTCTGGTAGGAGATGTCTGTTGGAGAGAAAGCCTGACGGCCATTTCTTCCAACAGGCAGATAAGAACGGCTGGGAATTGCCAAGGGGTCCTGTGTGCATGGATTTGTACAATTTCTGAGTTGTCTGAGATTGAACTAGCTGTTCCCCTGACCAACAAAAATATTGAGATATTGGGGTAATATAATAATGCTTTGGAGTGAATAGGGTGTGTGTGTGTGTGTGTGTATGTGTGTGTGTGTGTGTGTGTTTCTTTTAAAAGAATATGACAGGCCAAACTATAATAATGTAGCCATTTGGGAACAATACCCTTGAAAGTTAATATAAAATCATATCTAAAACTCAAAACACTGGCATTCAGTTGAGGATGCTATTACTTCGAAGATTTCATCAACATAAAGTGTAAAACCACTAGTGATCTTTCTTTAGAAATAACCCACTTACCATCGCATTTCTTAATCTAAAAGAGTTTGAAAATAAGCAGCATTGACTCCATTGATGTCAATCATCTGCTGGTTGACAGAAACTCACAGTGCAGTCTTGTTAAGGTTTACTTACATAGGCTGTATTTAAAAAAAAAAATCTTTTTGCTCTGGCTATTGGTAGGCGTTTGCTCGAACTGGGGTTCATAATTTTCCCTGCTGAGAATAAAATCTGTTCTCAGAATAAAGCACATTCGACTCTTTCTAAGCTTACAGAATGTGAAGACTTGTGATCAGGTGTTTTGGAAAAGTGGCAGCTTTTGTTTATACTTCTGGTCTTTCTCCAAATCTGTCTCATGTCCCACACCCCTCGAGTCTAGGACCCCTTCCAACATAATCGCTTCAGGACAAGTGCAAGGCAAAGGTATCCACAGCTACTGCAGCCCTTGTACCTCTGCGTCAGGGTGGTGAGTGCCAGGGGAGACTCGCTACTTTACAAAAAAAAAAAAAAAAAAAAAAAAAAGAAGAAGAAGAAGAAGCTGCCCTGCAGAAATAGCTGAATTTAATTTGCTGTACAAATGGAAACCTTTTCTTCTCTAGATTGGATACAGAGGATTTTTTTCAGAGTTTATAATTTAATAATTGCTTAGAGCCTTTCATCTGAAAGCAATTTATATATGTTGGGCCCAATTATCCTGACATGCCTAAAACTCACCATTGCTTCCCTCTTTACCCTGAGTGCATTAGTCTTCTTGGATAGGGTCCTTATATGTACAACAAACCTCAGACTTAGTCATAGAAATGTTTTATGGATTAGAATACTAGAAGACTTTTCTATTAAGGAAATAAAAATATCTTGTAAATGACAGTGTTCCTGTATATTTTTACAAAACTAAAAATTTTAGGCTTTGAACTATATGCAGGCAGAAGAACCACTGAGTGATGAAGCCATGCTGACTTACCATTTATTTGAAAAGAAGATGATGTGGGATACCTGAGATGTGATATACATATGCTCGTCTTAACCTGGTCCCATCCATCAGTCTAGGCTCATCTGCTCTGGCCATCTGGATGGCTTCATTAAAGACATGTTGACTGACTTCTTGCTGTATGAAGAGAAGCCCATGAAAGAGCAAGATCTGCTTCTACTGGGGAGTATATAATTAAATTTTTTGTCAGAGAGTATGAAAAGCTCATATGACTTTGGGTTCCATTTTAGGGTGTGGTGATAAACTTTTAAACTCCAGCTCATAGGAGGCAGAGACAGGCGGATCTCTGTGAGCGTTTGAGGTTATCATGAGCGTAACTTCTATGAATATTAATAACTATATTTTTGTGTGGCCCCAAAGTGCTATTTAAATTACAAAATGAAATTGAATTACAACATTTCGTTGACTTTTGTAGGCAATTTGTGTCACATAGGAACATTTATTTATTTATCTATTTGTTTGTTTATTTATTTATTTGAGACAGGGTCTCACTATGCAGCTTTGAATGGCCTGGAGCTCACCATGTAGACTAGACTGGCCTCAGACTCAGATTCAGAACTGTCTGTTTTGGCCTTCTAAGTTCTGGGATTAAAGATATGAGCTACAGGCTATATAGTGCATTAAGATATGCACTCCTGGCTACAGGAGCAATTTTTATTGAGTGAATTTGGGGAACAAATATTGAATTAATGAATATCAGCATTTCTCATTTCATAATAAATCACATTTCTTATTATAAATACATGCAAGTAATTTTTTTTGGTAATAAAAAACTCCAAGGTGACACACACACACACACACACACACACACACACTCCCAGTTTATAAGGAAAAGTTCATACTAATATATATGTCAGCACTCTGGGCTATGATGCTCCTTTGACACATGCACTGAGGTCCCTTTGACTCCATGGACTTGTGCCCATAAACTGAGAAAAGAATGTACACAGCGATTGTGTTAATCTCAATGGAGCTATTGTTCAGATAGCAAAGCAGCTCACTGAGCCCTTGCCTGGGGAGTCAGGATTTGTTCTTTGACTATTGAACTTAAAGGAATATTAATTTGTTTCCTCCTTCAGATTTTGGAATCTTCTCGAGTTATATTGTTCCCCAGGAAAGAGATATCAGCTAAAGTATGTACTTATTGATGTTCTACAGGCCAATGATTTTGTTCCTTATCTACTTCTTGAAGTTCTTCAGATTCAGAAAAAAGAAATATAATCAAATTCTCTCTTCTTCTCTTATTTGAATGAAAAAAATTTTAATGTCCAACTAGTGGGTATTTCATATCTACTTCTCTACTCAGCATATCACAGTGTTGTACCTCATGTAACCACTGAAAAGTCACCTGTGATATTAATAGGGGAATACACCCTCAAAGTTATAGTTGATTTAAAGAAATTGTTTTGACCCAAAGTTCTATGAAATATGTTGGGAGATACCCAAGACCTTTCTGGATTTTGAAATTGGTTGTTCTAATTATTTTGAAAATGGTTGTTCTAATTATTACTTCATTATGTACATATTTTATTGGCAAATGCCACTTTCCAAATATGGAAAGCACCATATATAGACTTTTCTCATTTATCTTCTAGTCTTACTAATTTATAAGTTACATAACTAATATTAGTTAGCTTTCCTCTCTTCTCCTCCCCCTTCATTTTCTGTTTGTCTCTGTTGGGTACAAGTTCTAAATCGTCTCTCTTCCCTATACACCCATGGAATTTATGCCCACATGTGGTTTTTCCTAGAGTAATCCTTAGAGACTTCAGACTTCCACAGGCCTATCATCAACATAGTACGGCCTTGGCCCTACAAAGTGCATCATAATTTGTGTCTTTTCTTGGCTGTGTACTTTTAGAATAGAGTCATAAGGAACATGGAATTTCCTGAATGACTCTCAAGGGCTTACAATGACTTCAGCCAAATGTTCAGTTGGGAGAGTTTCCCAGAACCGTGTGAGAATACCCACAGCACAAACTGTTGCAGAGCACAAAACACTCACTTTTGTTTATCTCATGTCATAGTTACTCCTGTCGTCCCTCAAACGAGATCTCAAGGTAGAAACTGAGCTCATTATTTCCTGTTCCTCATGCTCCCCCAGCATTTCCACCTTCCAATTATTACCAGACCCTAGGTCCTCCAGATTGGACAATCTAATCTTCATCCTCTCTGTTCTTTGATACAGGACGTTGTCAAGTTCTTCATCTGTGACTCCTACATTTGTCTTTTTCTTCTCGAATGAAGCTGCTTATAAGTTTCCGCCTACACTACTGTAATTCTATGAAGCCCTGATTGAACTCAGTTCCACTGAGCAGCAAATATTTGCACTGTTGCCAGGAAAATCTTCCAAAACCACACTTCAGATAATGTCATTCTTGTTTTCAAAGTTTCCACAGCTTTTCTTTGTTCACATAAGTGCATTTAAAGTCATAATCTGGCATCCATTTTTAATTTACCTTGCAACATTTTTGTATTGTTACTCTGTGTGTTTTATTTTTCTCTGAGTTCATTTTACTGTTTTTTCTCTTAAGCATTGTTTCTGTACACCATTGCACAATGTCCTCCTCTTTGGATATAAGTTCCTTCTCAGGAATTTTGAACTTGGTAAGCATTTGAACTCAGTATTCAAGCATTTAATTATTGGATAAAAGAGGGAATGAATCTATCTTTTCTTCCTTGATTATATATTTGTATAAGATGGATAACTATAAGCTTGGTGTCAACATAATTAATATGTTTGGATTGTTGAAAATGTTAACTAGAAGTAACTGACGATTAGATCTCTGCAGAGCTGATTGAAAAGATATATATGGCACAATCCCATGCCTTCTCCCTAATCTATACTTTTCTTCCTCTTCCCAGATTAATGTAGTTCCTGCTGTGGTACATTTTTTCAGCTTCCTTTGCAGCTAGTAATATACCTGAAATGCTCTAGTAGCTATATGCATACTTAGCTGTACGCCTGAGTTTGGCCAACAATTTGCAAACAGACTTAATGGGTCCTATTTGTGGGGTTTGCCAATCCATGCTGTTCTAGTCTCTGATCTCCTCTAGACATCTGGAAGGTAATGAGACTGGAATAACATTTTAGGTCTTTAAGGGACCATATGTTGAAGAAGATGGATATACCTTAGAACATTTTCTTTATTTTAAATTTTAGAGTTTTTGAGAATCTCATACATGAATACTGTATTTACATCATTTCCACCACTCTACCCCACTCCTCCTATGCCCCATTTCCTCTCAAATTTACAACTTATTATCATTTTACATGCGCGCGCACACACACACACACACACACACACACACACCCTACTGAGTCTATTTAACATCATTCATACATACTTGTGTTTAGGGCTAACCTTCTGGACTTGGACAACCTACCGGGGTACCGTCCCCAAAGAAAACCGATTGTCCTCTTTCATTAGTTGGCAGTCATTAATTGCCTATAGCTCTTCACTTAGAGGTTTGGGCCTGTCAAATTTCTTCCGTCTACATTGGCATTTCAATTGGTATTGTCATAATGAAGGTCTTGTTTAGGTGACCATATTGCTGAGATTTCATGGGTACAGTTTCCCCATCATGTCTAGAAGACACTGTCTTACATCAGGCATCCCGATGGCTCTTACAATCTTTCCAACCCCGTTTCTTCAAGTCTTAAGTGTAAGGGATGAATTGTAGATATATCAACTGGGGTTGGGCACGCCACACACACTTATTTTCTACATTATGACCAGTTATGGATTTCTCTAGTACTCTCCTTCTGTTTTTTAAAAAAAGCTGCTTGATGAGGGGTGTGAGATATATTAATGTGTGGGTATAGGAATAAGTATTTAGAAGACAGTGAAAAACTGTAATGACTTAGGAAAACGGCAGCAGTTGGTTTTCCTCTCCAGCCAGAGATAGTTGGCTAGGTTACAGTAAGAGGCCTTGAATTCCCTTCTAATGATTGGGCCTTGAGTCCAGTCAGACAGGCGGGCGTTGGTTATCTTCAAGGTAAAAGTTCTACTCATAGCACTAGAGATAGCTTGTCAGGCCAGTCATTGTTGTGGTTGACGTTGTAGATAGACTATTGATGACTTTTCTCCCTCGACAACCTGCACAGCATCTTCTGTTGTTACCAAAGCTAGTCATCAGGGAGAAGGCTTCCGAGTTAGTAGAACATTTTCTTAGCTGTAGACTGTTGAATCACCATAGTTTGGGGTTGTTTATTATAGTCCCTGAACCTTTACGTTAGCCAAAACATTACTTGGACCATTCTAAGTTACCAATATATAAATGGATACAGAAGTAACAAATATATAAATATATATAAATATACAAATAATAAATATATAAACATATATAAATGAATACAGAAGTAACAAACCTCTCTAGGCCACCTACCTTGGTAGTTTAAATTATTTTAAGAAAATTAAAAAAGAGAAAACAGTAATAATAATGGCAAAATAACACATTATTATATATCTGGTACATAAACAGTTAATAGATTAATAAGTAAATGAAATTTTAAAAGTCATAGAATATTTAAATTTTTATACTTAAATTATATAATTATTATAAATGAGCACAATAGGGAATTGTTTTAAACTGATGATAATATCCATTAATGTTTATTTTATAATATAATTAGGATACATCTGGAGATTCTGTATAAAAAATTCTTAGTGCTAGTCCAACACTATATACGTGGGGGAGGGCAAGGAGAGGTCCCCATTCCTGTGATGTGAGTAGGCAAACTTGATGTGCTCAGCCTTAAAGCTGCAGCTAGGACAGTTTTGACTTCACTTTGTCCCCTTCCTCCATCTTTTACCCTCTTTCCCTTACACTTTCCTTAGGAAACAAATTCTAAGCACTATAAGGGATATAGATGTAATGATACAATAACCAAAACATGAAAATGCATCAAGCAATTTCTCTATCATGTTGGAGTTAAAATGAATACAATGTAAGGACCTA